>LR756439.1:290301-308650 GCA_902729485.2 Mus minutoides
TTCAACCCTCTAGGTGTAAGAACAACATGAACTAACTAGTTCCCCCTGCGCTCATGTCTCTAGCTGCATATATGGAAGAAGATGGCCTAGTTGGCCATCATTAGGAGGAAAGGCCCTTTGGTTATACAGTCTCTATATGCCCCAGAACAGGGGAATGCCAGGGCCATTACGTGGGAGGGGGTGGGTAGGGGAGCAGGGCCGGGACGCGGGAGGGTAAGGGAAAATCTCGGGATAACATGTGAAATGTAAAGGAAGAAAATATCTAATAAAGAGAGAAAAAAAAAAAAAAAAAAAAAAAGACAGTGGCTCTTCTTGCAAAAGACCTGTGAGTGCTGGTTCCCAGCACTCACATGATGGCTCAAAAATATATGACTCCAGTTCCAGAGGATCAACAAATTCTTTCCTCTACAGGCACCAGGCACACACATAGTACACAGACAAGCAAAGCACTTATACACACAAAGATTTTAAAATTCCAAAGCAATAACTCATTATTCAGACATAATTGATACTGGATTGAACAATAAAATTTTATGAGATAACAAAAGCTAAAGTAAAATTTATTGAGTGCAACCAATTTAAGAGACAATAGGAATGTCTACAAACCTGAATATTGAACTACTTCATTTGAAGAATTCACATTGTTGTCAGGGAGGCTGGTGAACTGTAATCTCAGCCAGTTTCAAATGCATGGCTGAGTCTTAAAAAAGCTGAAATTTATACTTAAGCACTCACTAGTTTTATAGTTTTTCTTATCTTTATATAAGGTATAAACATGCATGTATCATAAATCATGAAGAATGAAAAAGTATAATTCATCTGTAGAGGATGTGTGGATCAGAAGTGCTACCCAAACTCACAATGCAACTTCCAGAAACTTGTTAGTAAGAGTGAACAGAAATATACCAACTGAGAATATCTGTGGCCAGGAAACACTGGGCCACAGGTGATTGGTGCCTGAAATCCATGCTTCACCTCTCCCACTCAATCTCCTCATGTTCAGAGTGTAGAAAAATGACGAGATGGTAACCAATGAGGTGGTTGTGGAGATGATTTTCTTTTTACAGACTGTGGTTGAGTTCTTGGAAATTCCTTTCTCCTTTATCATCTTTTTACTGTACAGTGTGCAGGTTGAAGCCCACAAATGTGACTTTAATTATAGCTAACTTTTTCACACTCGTACGTAAAGGGGTATCCTACACAATGGCAGTCTTTGGACTGAATGCCTATTTCAGTGACTTTGTTTACAAACTGCTTTTCTATCTCCACAGACACAGCAGGGGTGTCTCTTTTGGAAGCATCTGCTTTCTGAGCATTTTCCGTGCTATCAACATCAATCCACTACTGCCTGGAGGACACAGATTAAAGAAAAATACCATAGGTACATAGTCTTACCAATACCTGATCTGGGTCTTCTACTTCATAAGCCTGAAAGGTGCAGGTTAGATGCATTACACTTCCCAACCAGACCCACTCAGGACAGAAAGAATGACAATTTTTTGAGACAGGGTCCCACTATGTAGCCTTAACTGAGTTCAGATCCACCTGCCGAGGCACCTACTGACAAAGATTACAGAGTTCCTGGCTTGAGGCTTCAACATAGAGCAAAAGGATCCCAAACTAATGTGTTTAGGTCTGTAACCAGAGGGTGCCTTAGGAGAAAGTGGAAGTGATGCTGGAATAGAGTGGGGAGAGATGAACAAGAGGGAAAACCCCTCATCCCCAGCTAAACTCCCAGACATAAATTGACCTGGGCCTTACCAATGGTGAGGATCCACACCAGTGGTGCATTATGCAGAGGTATGCACCCTGCTCTACTGCAGGACATGCAAGGTCTGATGGAGGCTTGTTTTCTTACCTGCTGCCATTTTGGACAAAGAGATCTGATGTCTTACTTCCATTTTCATAAAGGGAGGTAGAACACTGTCCTTGTAAAGCATGTACCACCTGTGGTCTTCATCCAATAGGAGAGCAATAGTAATTCTCCCCAGTTCCACCTGCAGCTCATACATCAGAGGCATATCGTTTGTGGGAGCTGAAATACTTTCAATCTAGTGCACTACTTCTGGATCCTACTCATTAATCTAAAGTATCTTCACTCCCGTAACCCCCATTCAACTGCATCCAGGTTCCTTGAGTTAAAGGCTGAATAAAAAAGATACTGGCCATATACAGAAAGAAGATAAAACCTGTGGGTGTGTACTATGAATGGTGCTATGAAATTGACCAAAGGATAACCTATGCAGATGTGGAGGCTGAGGCCTACAGGACAAGATGGGATGGTGATGATATCTGTTCTCTGAACCAGATCCAGGATGAAGGTACCACTGAACAGAGTTCAGCTCCTACAGAAAAGTCTGGCTTTCTGAATAAGTAAAGTTTTACCTATGCCTAATACTACCTTAATTGGTGGGTATCTCTTAAGGACATGGAGGCTACTGCTTCTGCCACCTCTGAGTATTGGGTTTAAACCTGCAATCCTCTACTAAGCATTTCATATTCCCCATCTCCTGGCCAGGGTGACCTCCTCCTCATCCAGCCCTTCCTAAGGATCCACCTGACTTCAGCTTTGATCCCCATGGTAACACCACCCAATCCTGCAGCCATGTTTACATGTCCACCCAAGTAGACTTCATCTCTAGACCTCATGTCTCCTGCTTTTAAAGTCAATACCAAGAAAGGAAAGCTAGATGAGAGTGCTTTGGAGATGCTGTTAGGATTAGGACATGGTTTAGAGCTAGTCCTCGTGCACTTTTTTTTTCCCTCCATTTCTCTCTTTATGTCACTGTTAGTGTATTTCACTAAAATGTCAGTTTTTCTCACAAAGGCTTACATATTGTTACATTTGCCTTTATGCACAGCATAATTTTGCTTTTCCTTTTTTTTTCAATTTTCAATTTTTTATTAGATATTTTCTTAATTTACATTTCAAATGATATCCCCAAAGTTCCCTCTCCCCCCCACCCCCCCGCCCTGCTCCCCTGCCCACTCACTCCTACTTCTTGGCCCTGGCGTTCCCCTGTATTGGTGTATATAAAGATTGCAATACCAAGGGGCCTCTCCTCCCAATGATGGCCGACTAGGCCATCTTCTGCTACATATGGAGCTAGAGACACGAGTTCTGGGGGTTCTGGTTAGTTCATATTGTTGTTCCTCTTCTAGGGTTGCAGACCCCTTCAGCTCCTGGGGTCCTATCTCTAGCTTCTCCATTGTGGGCCCTGTGTTCCATCATATAGATGACTGTGAGCATCCACTTAATGTACAGAGCTAAACAAAGAATTCTCAACTCCTGCACTTCTAACAAGCCTGTAGACAGTGCTAACTATCAAGTTCTCTGGAATAGTTTGTACAAGGGGGATGACTAGATTAATGTTAAACTGTATTCCCAGTTCTCACCCATTCTGGTACATGCTATACTGTTTGAGGATAAAATTGGTCTGCTTTACCAGACTCCTACTAGGAACATGAAGGAAGAACTGATAAAAATCAGTCACAAATGCCACACAGTTTCTACCCATCCAGCTGAGACAAATCTCTCATGTTACTTCCCACGAGACTATCCTTGGTAGACACTGTATCTCAAAGTCCCTTGTTTCTTTTTCAGGGGCTTTTGGCCTCCTACCTGCAGAGACCAGCACAGCCTTGGTAGGGACAAAATGACATGGTTCCTGACCCTAGGACAGGGCCAGCAGGTGTGGACCTCCACAAGTGTCAATGACTGCTGTGGGCAAGAGGTTTGTATAATAATGTACATATTTTCAAGTTCCTCCAAGGAATGTCCTGTTGATGTTAATGACTCCATGATAATCAAAGACAGCCTGAGTCCAGCAGGCAAAGGTGTAGTTAATGTCTCAGAAAAATGGTAAACATTGGGACCTTTGGGACAGTCCTTACGGCTATGGAACTCAAGAAACTTGAGTTTGAAAATATGTAATTTCTCAACTATGCAAAAATACAAGGAAGCAATATAAATTATATAAAGGATTTCTCAGGTAGAAAGGAACAGAGGGAGCTGCACTATGAGCCAACCTGTCAGAAGGATACCAAGGAAGGAAATAGAGATTTAGGGAGTGGTAATCAAAAGGCAAGCTACCACCCAGCTAAGTTTTTTCTTGTTGTTTATACTTAAAAATGCAGGCAGATTCCTGAGGTCAGGGTCAGCGCCAATTTAAATTTAAGTTTAGTCATGTTGGAAATGATAATCTCAGGACAAGGTCCCACCTAGCTAAATTTACAAAGACAGGCAGATCTCTGAATTATTTTGCAATGTTAAAAAAAAGAGAAAAAAAAATATATATATATATACTTGCTATCCTTTGCTTAAGAGCCAAGGGACTACGGTCATGGAATGCTGATTCGTGGTATGGTCAAGAAAGAACCTGGAATAAATAACTTAGTTGATTGATATGGAAATTTAAAAAAATGGCCTTTTGGTCTGAATGAAGAGCTAGCAGAAAGCAATAGCAGTTCCTTAGAACTTTTTTTATACTGAGAGCTGAGCTGTCTGTCTGGAGATTCTCTGGGAAACAAAACCAGCTCTTCTAAGAAATTTTTTAAACAGGATTTCTGATTTTGGTTGGAAAAATCTATGGAGAGAGAACAGGGTGGTGCCCAGCTGCTTGTATCTTCATAAAGATTTCCTAGAAAGCACTGGTGTAAGTGTGTCCTGAGACTCTTCACAGGGCCCTAAACAAATCTCCTGGTAGGCGGGCTTGGCCTGCAGATGTACATATGGATTCACCAGCCAAAGTGACAGGTGCTATCTTAGTTTATGCTGTACAAACCTGAGAACTCTGCTCTGCCAGTGCCTGAAAACCTGAACTGCATCACAGGACATTGCCATGAGCAGTCTCTGGATACTGCTGTGTCTCCTGCTGCCCTCCTGCTGGATTCCAAGTCTGCACTCTTGTGAGAGCAGGAGTGATAGCTGCAGGAAGGTTTTCTCAGAGAATGCAGAGAACAAGCCACCAGGCAGTAGGCTTTCCTCCATTCTGATCAGTAAGACTAGAGGACCAAGTATTTCTACACCTTTATTTCTCTGTGTAGAGTAGGGAAAGGAATAAAATAAAAATGGCACAATTGACACACAAAAAACATGGTTGGGGTTAGGAAAGGATGGGGGTAAGTAGATGGGGGAGGGGTCCCCATTACAGCAGCAAAAGCCAGTGACCTAGGATGCTCCCATCTCTGCCAATATGGGCAGGAACAATCAGCCCTTCTTTTCAGACTGCTGTCCTGCAACAACTTGTACTACTCCAGCCCCTTGGGAGGTGGACAGAGAAGTCTTCCTAGGCTACAGAGAGAAGAAACCGAACCGTGCTGGGGGAGGGGCCTGGGGTCAGACCATGCACAAGGAGTGACAGTCATTTGTCCCCACCACCTCCCTAAGGGAGGTAACTTTGTGGGGGTTGGAGGATGGACACCAGAGGCCGGCAATGCTTCTTCTTCCAGCATCAGGCAAGAGAGAGAACTGGGGAAACAAGAACAATACGCCTCAGAACCACACCACATTCTCCAACTACATTTCTGAGTGCTGCCCCATTCCCAGGAAGCCTCACCCTTCTGCCAGAGGCTCTACACTCTCTGGTCCTTACCAGTCAGAGCCTCCTGGGCAAAGTACTTGACATCCACATCCTGGTCCTGGGTCAGCTTCTCCAGGATGGGCTTGACTTCACTCTGCAGGGTGCTGGAAAGTGAAGGGAAAAGAAGATAGTGAGCTAAGCTAGTCTTGCCTTGGATGTGTGTGTGTGGGGGGAGAAGGAATGGGGTGGAGGAGTGGTGTTCACAAGTAGAAAGAGGGCTCCCATGAAGTTAAGTATCAAAACAGGAACACACCAAATCATAAGGCAGAGTATAGAACATGGACACACAAAGCATACACATGGAAAATTCCTGATCCCTAGGCTTGTAATCAAACAAGCAGGGAAAGCTCTTGGGTTAGCATAGGTTGTGAGCAAGTCTGGCAAAGTAGAGACCACAGGCCTTGAAGCTTACTTAGCAAACAGATTCCTTTAATGACTGAATCCATGTTCACTGAGGCAATGTATACTTAGTATGAATGCAAAAATATATCTCTAGATTCTTGCCCAGGTAAGCCAAGACTACAAGACAGGGCCAGTAAGTGGCAAGATGATCAAAGGCTTCTTGGTTTTAAGGGGCCTAGAAGTGGCATATACTCTTTATGTAAGGAGACATGGAGGAATTTGCCTATCCAGTAAGGAAGGAAGGCAGAGCTTGGAGAGAAAGGCTGTGGAGCAACTATGAGATACACAGGCATCAAATGTTGACAGACCGCTCCTCTATCCTCCATATAACTACTGCCCTCATTTCTACCTCCTAGAGTTGTGCATTTTTTGTTATTTGCTTGCTTGCTTGCTTTGTTACTTTTTGGGAAGAGGTCTTACTGTATAACTTTACGTAATCTCAAGCTTCCTCTCCCTCCCCCTACTCATTTCATTCCTCTTCCCCGCTGTGTGTGTGTGTGTGTGTGTGTGTGTGTGTGTGTCAATGGACACTATCTGTATGCCTTCAGAAGCCAGAGACAGGTACAGTTACCCTGGAACTAGAATTAAAAGCCTGTGTTATCTTAAGTACACATGCTGTGAGGTGAGTCCAGGCCCTCTCAAGAGAAGCTAGTGCTTTTAAACCGTGAACCATTATCTCTCCAGCCCCATATTAACTATTATAAACTCATACTCTGTACCAGCATGTGGGTTATTCTCTCATGATTATAATATATAAGGCCACCACATTTTCAAGGGGTTGAGGGAGGAGCAACACTGAGTACTGTATAAAAACAAGGGCTGGCTCAGGGTCTACATGTAGCTAGCTGGATCCTTTCAGTTAAAATGCTCATCCTTCTAAGCCATTAGCAGTTCAGGCATCCTAAGTGTACTACAATTCCCACTAGCATGATGTTCATCCAAGTATTTCAGCTGTAACCTGTGCTGTGCTAACAGCCTACACTGCAGAGCACCTAGCCAGATGCACCTTACCACATGCTCACTCAGCATGTGAAGATATTACTTTTAAATTAACACAAAAGCACAGGTTTCCTCATTCTCATATTTTCACATATATTAATTTTGACTAACTTCCTCCTCTCTACCCTACTTGCATTGCAGCTCTCATCTTCTCATATTCCCACTTGAATGTCATATGCCATACTTTCCTCTATGTCTTTTTCCCATGTGTATCATGGGAATTCTTTATCTTCCTATATATGGGATACTAGAGGAGTTCTTTATACAGAAACATCTCCGCACTGTCAGGTTAGCCTTCTGATACACAGCTTCTCATTTACTTGAAAGCCATCATGTTAATCACTTCTTTTGGCATCTTAGCAGGTCTATGTCCAACTCAAGACATGAAGACATTCTACATTTTCTACATGTTTTATTCATCATGCTGGTTCCAGCTCAAAACTACTTTGTTCATACAGAGGCAGAAATTCCGTTTGGGTTTATGTGGGCAATCAACTGATCCAGTCATTTTTAGAGTGCTTTGAGTGCTCTAGAAAATATTCTAGTGAGACATGAATATCCTGTCCCTGCACTTTGCTGTTTCTAAATGATGTGTCAGGTAGTCTTGAGCTGCATGGTTTTGTTCCTTATGATGTATGGGCTAGGATGTATGTATGCTAGTACTCTGCATTCCCAGGCTAGTTCCTACTAAATCTCTGCTGATATATAATGGCCTCATATTAAATATATGTCCAGGGAATGAAGACTACATGTTTACCAAAGCTTCCTGTGGTAGTGCTTAATATAATAGTTTCACTAGAAATGTTAAGTATATTTCATTACATGTAGTTATTTTTTGTTATGAATTTTCAACAGAAGCACAGCTTTCTCTACATAGATAAAAACGCTACATAAAAATTGGCTAATTTCATTTTCTAGTAATTTCTTGCTTTTATATATAGAACTATCACCCTCTTCACCACCACCACCACCCCCCCACCACCCCCCGGATAGGGTTTCTCTGTATAGCCCTGGCTGTCCTGGAACTCACTCTGTAGGCCAGGATGGCCTCAAACTCAGAAATCCGCCTGCTTCTGCCTTTCTTTTTTCATTGTACTCTAGGGAAATGAATTCTTATTCTAAAACAGAGAAGATAGACTTTGTGGAGAGGAAAGAATAGGCAAGGGTCACAATGCATAAAGAAATCAGACCCTGGGCTTTCTCTTTAAATATCTAAGATGTTTAGAACCCCCAGACCTCACCTGTTATCAAGAATGGGTCCTATTTTCTGTAGTGACTTGGCCACATTGAAGCGGACATTGGCGACTGGGTCCCCAGCCATACGAAGAACTGTGGGTAGCATGTGCTTGGTGGTGATATCCTGCCCACAGACCTCAGACAACACCTGGAAACCAGTGAACAACAGAAGTATGGTTATGCAAGGCTCACTGCTAAGTCCCCATGTATCTTCTTCTGAATATGCTGCCCGAGTCATCATCAGGACCCAGGAGAAGCCTGGAAGGATCTGGGTCTAGAAGCATGACTGTGGGGAGAGCTAACCTTACTGCAATTCTAAAATCCCTAACACAGTCTTCACTGGGGATGTTTCAGACTTTATATCCGGACTTCCATCATTCTCAGCATTTGAGAAGTCCAGATTTCTGTTCCCTGAAATGCCTCCTTCATAAAGGAGTCTCAAAATTGTAGCAGAGGAAATAAGCAAAATGTTTAAGATTGTTTCTAACCCATCCTTTAGCTTCTAGTTTGGGTAGGATTTACACGTCACTAAACAGTATAAGAAGTAAAACACAACTTAAATTGAGTAGTAAGTATATTCTGACACAGAATCAGAACTGTTTTATGCCCGCTATTATTACACTATTTTTCACATCCTGTTGAAAACCAACATAAATCTCAAAAGGTGAGAAAACCAAAGTACTAACTGGTTAGGTCCCGTGTTGTGTGACAGAAACACATGTTCTCCTTCCCAACCAGTAGAGGTGCACAGAATATGAGGCTGCTGCTCTCATACAAAAGCCTCCCAATCTTGGATCTCTCACCATGCAATCTTGGCCCTGTAGAGACCTGATCAAATACTGCAGATTCAAGCGCTAGCCTGCAGTCCTCAGAGACTCATCTCTAGTCATGTTTCTATTCCCAAGCCAAACATCTGGGTAGACAAAGGGTCTTCCTCCACCTTCATATCAGCAGCACTCCCATTTCCTGGGATCTACAGACAGTTGGGGTGCTCACATTGATGCAGAAGAGTGTAGTCATTCGGTGCAAGTAGTTAGGGTCTCCAGACATGGCTAAGACCTTGGGGATGATAGTGGCATGGGCCCACTCCTTCCCGAACTTCTCTACTAGCTTCTTAAGGTTGCTGGTGGCAGCCTCACGGATAGCATAGACTGCAATGGAGACAGAACAAGGGAGGTGATTCAAGATGAAGGACTGACCAGGAGGACGTAACAGTTACACACATATCAGCAAATTCAGCAAAAACAGAAAGTAGCACTTGCTATGTTTACCTAGTTTCTCTTTCTCATACAGCACCTTCTGGCTACCTACAGAGGCAGGCACCATTTGCCTCACTATTAAGAAAGACTGATCGTTGAGGATCTGCTGATGTAAATTACATCTCAAGCTATTTAATACATACAAATTAAAGCTGTCTGGTAGAAAGAAAAAAAAAACAGTAAATTTTTTAACCCCATTATTAAAAAACAAGGAATGTGTTTCACAAGGGCTGAGAGGCCATGGTAGGAAGTCTTCATGCTTTGGAATGAGTATAAAGCTAGAAGATGGGAAGACACTTGGTGTCTTAGTCAGGGTTTCTATTCCTGCACAAACATCATGACCAAGAGGCAAGTTGGGGAGGAAAGGGTTTATTCAGCTTACACTTCCACACTGCTGTTTATCACCAAGGAAGTCAGGACTGGAACTCAAGCAGGTCAGGAAGTAGAAGCTGATGCAGAGGCCATGGAGGATGTTCTTTACTGGCTTGCTTCCCCTGGCTTGCTCAGCCTGCTCTCTTATAGAACCCAAGACTGCCAGCCCAGAGATGGTCCCACCCACAAGGGGCCTTTCCCCCTTGATCACTAATAGAGAAAATACCCCACAGCTAGATCCCATGGAGGCACTTGCCCAACTGAAGTTCCTTTCTCTGTGATAACCCAGCTGTGTCAAGTTGACATAAAAACTAGCCAGTACACTTGGTATGTTTCAGCAGACTAAGGATTCAAACTCAGGTGTTCTGCATCCACCCATAACCTCAACCCCAATCTACACTACGATTTCTTAACAGCAACATGTAAGCACTGACAGCAGAAGAATGTCCTCATTATCTTTTTGTCTTTGGGGCTAACCTATCCTGCTGTGTTGCTGGGGGAACTTACCATGATCCACTAGCCAGGCCATACACAAAGAGTTAAGTTTCTCATCAAAAAATTCCACACCCTGCGGGGAAACATGATTGGTTAGGATTTGAGGGGTCGAGAGGAAGGATGGGAGGGAGGGTCTGGTCCCAGAGAATCATGCAATTCTCAACCCCACCTGATCTGCTAAGTGTTCTTGCTCTGACTGAACCACAATCATTTGCTAAGATCTAATTTCAGAGTAAAGTCCTCTCTGCGTGGGCAGCTGTCACTGCCTACAAAGGGTATCTCCATGTCCCTTATTACAGCAACACAGCCCTGGTACTGGGGATAAGACTGGACCCTATAGTTTTATCACTTCAGGGCCAGTAAAACCTAGATCCTCACTCACAAGCTGTCCAGCCAGCAGAGGCATGTATTCAATGATGGCCAGCCGCACTCGCCACTTGGCATCTTCAGCTAGTTCCACGATGGCAGGAAGCAGGGACTGAGAGAGCTGCCTGATGCCAATCACCTCGTTCACACAATCCAGGTTGGAGATGATATTCAGCCGGACTTCAGGACACTTGGAAGGAAAATAGGAAGGTTGAGAGATCATACTACAAACAGCAACCCTAGAAAGGCAAGAGCTCTTTTCTGGGTATTGTCCTGTAACACAAAATATCCACCTCATCTCAAGAGTAGCTGAGGCTCTGCAAAGTGAAATGGGAGCCCCCTGATAAACTGAAAGAAGTATCTAGTGTCTGGAACACAAAGGAGTGAATATGTTGGGCTTATTTTCTATCATTCTCACTTCTCATTGACACAGAACCCCAGATCTTCGGACACATTTGACAAATCTCTGAGGTACCTGTCTACAGATATTGTGAACTCCAATTTACAATCTGTATGTATCCATTCACACAAATTCCATAGGACAGGGACCTCTATGGGAAACGGCCCCACATTGGCCATGAAAAATAAAATCTCTGGAAACCAAAATATAGATCCAAGAGCCTTTTTTTTTCTTTTGGTGCTAGAAACTAAATTCTGATCTGTTAATTTTAAGACTTTTCAATTGACTTCACACACCTTTCGTAAAGGATGATTTCTTGAGTAGGAACAGCCTATGAGTCATCTTTGACCCAGCCTGGGAAAAGGGACAAATCTGCATTCACCACCGTAGAAGAAGCCACAGTATAATCTACCAAAGTGCTCCATTAAAGAATGCCAATGGATGGCATCACACTAGTCTGGCTTCCCAGGACCTCTGGCCATTTCTTATCTCTCCCTAACACTGGCTATATTTTCCTAACAGAAAGATCTCTTGCAGCTACAGCACTTGCCTACAGATTCAAATCCAATTCCCTTAACTGTTACCAAAGTGCACAGGCAAGTACGGTGACCAGACTGGCTATGGCCAACAGAGCATGTAGAAGACACAAGCTAGAGCTATTTCACTGGGACCTTTGGTGGGCCAGGAGACAAATTACAGCCATGGCTTCAGTCTAAGAAAGTCGGGCCAGCAAGGATAATCTCTCACAACAGGACCAGTTGGAATGATGTGAGAGGAATAATCATAACTTATTGATATCACTGTATTCTAGTCTCTATGGCATATGAAGCTTTAAACTATGGCCCACGTCTCCCAGTACCTAGTTTCTGAGTCCAATTATGGGACAATTTATCCATCTGTCCTCTCTACTGGCACATAAGGCTCACCATTGTCTTGGTCTTTGTTCAACACTCAGGGAAGGGATGAGTGCAAAATTAGGGGCCAAGAGGCAATGTCAGACAAGAACGAGTGAACAAGCAGACACTTATGCCTGTCTTCAACTTAGCAAAGCAGAGAATGTGGAGTGTGGTGCCAAAATGTTAAAATACTTTTGGATAATTTGATTGACTTTGAAAACCTTCCTGCCACTCTTACCTCATCCTTCAACTGAGCCAAGAACAGGGGCAAGAGGTGTTCGATGGTATTGTCTTTGCCCAGAATAGGAGAGAGGCCCATGATGACTGAAGCCAGTGCTGACTTGACATGTTGGTTGGCATCTGACACAAGCTCCTTCAGAAGAGAAGGAAGGAGGGAGCAAAGGTCAGAAAATCTCCTTTAATGGCAACTGGCCACATAGACAGTAGCCCCAATTCTAAGACCACAGTCTTCTGCCTTTCACATAGGCAATGCCAGGCATCTCAGGGCTGTACTGCATTTAAAGAGATTATGTGAGCCCCAATCCTGGGGCCACTGCCCTATTGCCCAGAACTCTGTGGATAAGGCAACTCTAGTCTCTGAGCAGTAAACACATCCCTTAAATCTTAGGGTCAGCTTCAACCTTCAGATTTTGCCAACAGCCTAATCCATGACTGTAAAACAGTTACAGTATCCATAAAGGCCTTGGATCTGATTGTATCTAAAACCAAATCCTACAACCAAATACTATTACCTTGATGCAGGGCAAGATCTGGGTCATGATCACATTCTCCCGGCAGTCAGCTGAGAGATTTTCACAGAACTCTGTGGGCAGGGACAGGAAGATACTGGTGAGACTTGATGCTCTGGGTCCATTTCTGCCTCTTAGAAATCCACCCATCTAGTTGTGTTCTGGTTGTCAGCACCAACCTTTGACCTTGTGGGAGGCTGCGGCCCTCACCTCGGCCTCACAGTCCTTCATCAGGTTCTGGAAGGCAGGCACCAGATCTGTCTTGGTGATCTCAGGCCCCACTGCTTTCTGGAGCTATACAATAGAGAAGAGAAGCAGAACTGAAGAGTCTGGCAACCACTTAGGGCTAAAGAGGCAAAAAACGGAGATGAAAGCACCAGAATAAGGTTAGGACGCAGCACAAGGGACATAGTTCCAGCATGATGACACAACCAACCAGTGAAGTCGTCACGTCTCTGATGACTTCTTCAGAAATAGAGTCAAGGTTACAGGATATCCTGCACAGTATGTTTTCCAGTTATTGTCCAGGTTATTTGAGGTTGGATTCCCCATTACCTAAACACAGTAAGTGGTTCCTGATTTCATCTAACATGAAAATATGTAAACATTACTGAATTTTATTAAAATTGCTACAAGAAGTTGCTATCATTTTTGCAATTAAAATGATTAAAAACAATGAAGAGGAAAACACATGCCAGTAACAAGGATGTAGGAAAGGATGTAGATGAGTCTGCTTCAACTTGGTTGTTGGAAGAACTGTTGAAAGCAGGATGACTCTCTACTATTAAAAGAATGAAGTAAACACCTTGCAGGGCCTTGTATTGTATTTATGAATACATCTGCTGTGTGCTGTGGACAGACTATTACTTCCATATCCCATGAACCTGTCCTCCAAGTCACAGTGTAAGCCTACTTCTTTTACACGGCCAGACCTCAAACAACTTCACTAGAGCCAGGAATACATCACTTAGGGCTGAGTCTTCCCTGCGAGCTCTTGTCTATCATTTCTGTTCCTTTGCTCATTGAATCTCAGCACCCAGCCATGAATGCTACTGCTTACTCAGTCTCTTATCTCCTACATCCTCTGCACAGGCTTATCATTTTGCTCTGAGCACCACAGCCTCGTCAATGCCATTAAGAAAAACAACACACAAAATATTCCATTAGAACTAACTTAAAAAAAAAGATTTATTCATTCTAAGTATGTGAGTATACTGTCACACTCTTCAGACACATCAGAGGAGGGCATTAGACTACATTATACATGGTTGTGAGCAAACCTGTGGTTGCTAGGAATTACACCCAGGACCCCTAGAAGATCAGTCAGTGCTTTTAACTGCTGAGCCATCTCTCCAGCCCCCATCAGCACTTTCTATTGAGGCTGACTTTTAGCTTGCTCCTTGAAGGCCAGGAATGTGTGCTATTAACTAACTCCAGAACCTCGACCAAGGACAATGCTAATAACTACAGACTTGGGCATATAGCACCAACAGGAGAGCACTTGCCTAACATGGTTAAAGAACTGGGTTCAACTCTCAGAATTAGCAAGAAGGGGGTGGTGGGGAGTACATGCTGTTGGCTAAGAAAATTTGGATCTCAGCACAAACAGCATATATGTCCCTGCTCTGACTAGCTTGTGGTTGCTGTCACTATCACTGGGGCTGTGTCTTTCTTAGGAAGGTTATAAGTTTAGGAAGCATGCTTTCATGGCGTTGAAACTTGGCTTCAGAATCACTCTCATCACAGCAATCTGATTCGAATCACCCACCCAGGACTGGCTCTGGGAGATCACTGGGTTTCTCTTTAAGACTCAGGACTGTGCTATCCGTAAAAAAACAGTATGTCAGTTCCTGTATGTTGCTCCCTCCTCCCCTCAGATAGCCTCAGTGTCCAAACCTGTGGAACTATGGCAACCTACCTCTGTGAACTTGTCGGCCACCATGTATCGAACACGCCAAGACTTGTCCTCAGCAGCCTGTCGCAAGGTGGGCATCACTAAGGCCTCCAGGTCCTCCTGTGGCAGAAGCTGGGCAATATTCACACATGCCTCCACTGCCAGCAGCCGCACCGAGTCCTTGGGAAAATAGCAGAGGAGTAGGGAAACAGAGACTCGCTGAATCTTAAGGGTGCACTCCTTCCTAAGCTTACTTGCATTGTGAAAGCTGACGACTGACTTACCTGCTCGTCAGAGGCCAGGTTAGAGAACATGGGAATGATCTCACTCTTGACATTGTCCAGCTCCAGTACCTTGGCAAATTCCCCCAGTTTGGAGGCAGCGGCCCGCCGCACCATAGGGGTGTCATCTGAGCACAGGTTCCGGAAGTACCTGGGATTGGATGGAGGTCCAGACTTAGAATTCTGGAAAGTCCTAACAGCTAGTGTCCCAGCACAGCACCTTAGCACTGCAGTAAATTCTGGTGCTGACAATGGTGACTTTGTAGAACTCATGACTTCTTTGTCTTCTCAGTTCTATAAATGGACCAATGGCAACAGCAAGTCCCCACATAGCTGATTTGAGGCATCAGTCAAATAGTACAACACAGTGCTAAGAACTGTTTAAAACTCGCCTTCCATTTCAGGAGCAATTGCCTCATTAAGAGATACATGGGAAACTAATGGAGACATGCAGCATGTGGTAGGAAGTGACAACTCAGAAACTTCTGCTTCATAGGTATAAGCAACAAGGCAGTCAGCAAATGAGGGGCCTAAACCTGGGGTAGGCTGGAAATAACACCAGACACTATTTGTTATGCTGTATTCTGCTCCAAGCCCACCATGTGTAACTAATGGCAGGAATAAATTTCCATGAAGGCAGACCAGGCAAATTCACTGCTGAAGTATAGTGTCCAGTGATCACTGTGAAGGACAATCCTCTTTGAGGAGAACTGAGGAGGGAGGATGGAGTCATTAAGGACATTAGACAGTAGGTCATGGGAAGACCTAAACGGGCTGAGGCTTAGAAGGTTAGGTAAGGTGATGGGAGTGACAACTTACTGTCGAAGTTCTGCCTTCACGGCACTGGATACTCGGGGGTAGCAAACTGAGAAGAGACCACAGGCCGAGGTGCGGGAGGTGAACCAGTCTCCACCCGCAAGCCGCTTCACCAGAGGCACAAAGTGAGCCTCTAGATCGGAAGGTGAGTGCTCATGAGAGATGGCCCGCAAGGATTCTACTGCCTTGTCTCGCACTACTGTCTCTTCCACTGTGGCCAGTGACTCAAGGGGTGGCTGTGATGAGAATACAAGGTTAGAAACCAGTGTTTTTCTCACTGTTTCCACTGTGGAACCCTACCCATGGCCTGACCGGAGGCTCCTCTGATCTCTCACCCAAATTCTTGGGATAACAAGCTTCCTATAAGGATCTCTCAGGAGGTCTCTGTGTGTTGCTCTCAATGTACAGTAAACATTGATAATAGGGCTTCAATACTCATGAACTAGGTTTTAGGCAAGGCTATTGTATTGCTCACCTTTTTATCACACCTTCTATGTGAGTCTTGTAAAACAGTCTTAATACTGTCCTCATTAATCAAAGAGCAAGTATCAGAAGTACACAGGTTATGCAAATTGCCTAAGCTGCTAACAGCCATGATCACTTGGTTCTCTTTACCTACATAGCAGGTCCTGTCAGGATCAGACTCTGTCTGTGTTCCCAGCTGTCATTCAACAGAGTACACTAATGGTATGGTATGGTATGGTATGGTATGGTATGGTATGGTATGGTATGGTATGGTAGAGTAGGTCCTGGTGCAATCAAGCAGACAATCTTGACAATTTATCTGTGTCATTTACTAGTTAGGAGTCCCAGATGAGATGGTTTAACCTCCCGATATTCTATGTGGTTCGTTCATCCATCAAGTAAACCTTCCAGACCAAAATGGTAGATGACACGTCTTACCCAACCATGACAATCACAACACCTAACTGTGAATACTTACTATAGACAAAGTATTGTTTGAGGGCATCTAGGTAAGTTATCAGAGGGGATTTCAGTGGCCTCCAATTTACACAGGCAGACAGAAAGGTCTGTACTCTCCAAAGTCACACCAGTAAATAACAGAACCTTGCATGACCCAATCTCACAACCCTACAGGTGGACTGCTACTGAGCCCTAATGTGGTCAGTATGCAGAATGGAAGCAACTACAGATTAAATGACAATACTAACTTGAATTAAAGTTACATCCAAAGGTGATTCATTCTGAGGTCATATCTAGCCTTCCTAAATCCTGTTTCTTGGTGTCCATAGGCAGAACCACCGTTCTAACCCCAAGGTAGAGGAGAAGATTAAGAGACTTCACAGCTTTCACTCACCAGCAGACAGTGCACATACTCAGGCCCTCCCACCAAAGTGGTGAAGGTTCCCAGCTGTTCAGCCAAGGCCAAGAGGACCTCATCTTCATCATAAATGGTATCTGTGGAACAAAGATCAAGTCTATTAAAAACTCAAGCACAACCAGTAGCCCAAGCTTCCGATAAGCAAAACCCCTCAGCTTCCTCACTGTCAACACCCCTATCTCCCAACCTACCATTCCTCCTCCTCATCATCTAGCTGGTGAGCAGAGTAAGCCCAAGCCCCACATCTGCCTTTTTTGTCCCATGCTAGGTGTGGGATGGTAGCTGGTAGCACAAGTACTCTAACCCTAATTGTGGCTTCTTCTCAACAGGGATAAAAAAAGAGCACATGTATGCAGCACAGCATGTTCAATGGAGCTTTAAATATGCAGGAACTCACTTTCTGGAACTATGTCTTCAGCCAAGAAATTGTTTTCTACCCTATTGGACTTGGTTCAGTTACTGCTTCTTGCAGATTCCAAGAAGCCCCTAGATTAGATCAGATCCTTTTCCTGAACTCACTCTCTACTCCCCCCCCGACCCCCTATTTACTAAGTACCCCTATCAGGAGCTTTGATCATCTGTGCCCAAGACTAGATTTGGTGTGCTCCAGCTCCTGCCAGAACTAGAATGGCATGTGAATGAAGTGACAGGGAAACTAAGCCTACTGCCCAAACTCACAGGCCTCTCTCTCAAGCCCTGCCTCTGCTTAGGAAAATGCTGACCTCTGGTGGAATGGACCCTCATCTGCAGTTTACCAGCATTTTAGCATTCTCCACCCTGGACATGCCAAGATGTAGCTAAGCAGAGCAGCCGCAGGAGAAACCTAGACCAAGGCTACTGATACCTCAACCTCACACTTCCAGATTCAAGAACAACAAAAACACAGCTGTTGAATATCCCCAGTCTGGGGTCTTTGTCCCTAGAAAACTAAGTTTGTTGATTTTTCCTCAAGAAACTAGCTGAGAGACTGGAGGGATGGCTCAGAGGTTAAGAACACTGTTCTTCCGTAGGTCCTGAGTTCAATTCCCAACAACTACATGTTGACTCACAACCATCTGTATTGGAATCTAATGCCCTCTTCTGAAGAGAGTGACAGGATATACACATATATGAAATAAATAAATTTTAAAAATATATTTAAAAAATTAGCTGAATGTTCTATAGATATGAGCTCTGAGGCCTTCAGTTTGTGCTTGCTGAAACACTATCACTAGTCTAGAAATGTGTCTGCCACTTGCTGTTCTAAACAGTGTCTGAGCT
>LR756439.1:308750-328454 GCA_902729485.2 Mus minutoides
TCTCTCTCTCTCTCTCTCTCTCTCTCTCTCTCTCTCTCTCTCTCTCTCTCTCTCTCTCTCTCAAAAAGCAATTTTCAAATAATACACCTGGGTAGTATTTTCCTACTAACTTAGTGAACTGCAACAGTAAATCACACACACACTGTGATTTCTAACATTATAATCGAAGCAAAACAGCAAGACAGGCCTAAACCATGCATGGCCTTCTGAATACAGGGACTTTGTTCTCAGACACTGCGTTGCTGACTGGCTCGCAACATCTGTGCCTCCCCTCACACACTCTGTCTATATCCACATTGTTGCTGCATCTGACTCCCTTTGTATTTCAGCACCATGTCCACCTACAGGATTAAACCCAAGAGGCTCCATATGGCACAGAATGCCAGTAAAAGGCCACCCTAGGTGGCTCTCCTAGTGTCCCTTTTCCTGATAACCTTTTCACGCCACCTCCATTCACTAGTCCTTTACATTGGTTATTTTAAATTGTACAGCTCAGTCCTCTCAGAATCACCCACAGCACATACTATATATATATATATATACACTTCTTGTAAAACCGCTTTTCAACTAATGAGCTGAGCACAAGCTGTGGAGGGCAATCCTGGGGTCCCAGCAGGATAAAGCTATAGCACCTCATTTCCAACCTGGGGCTAAATGGCTTTTCCCATATACCAATTGTTCATGTAACTACTCATCACAACATCCTGCTACCCCAACAGTTGTCTCTGTGTATCTTTTGGATCTCTCTTATAGTTCATCAAAGGAAGACACTTGGTTTGGTATCACATGCTAACGTCAGATGCAGATACCTACTCTTGAGGCTGTGTGTAGTCAGACCTGTAAACTTGTCATTAGCTGTAGCATGTGACAAAGCACTGAATCTCCACAGGTCTCAGCTACCCATGTGTCAAATAGGCCTTGGCCTATCACTTCTTCCAGGTCATCTACAGGAGATGATCAAATATAAATCACTTCTGTCCGTAATAAACAGCACTTAGAATCTCTAGTTCCAACTCTAAGTAGACATGAGTACAGTAGGAGTAACATGAGAATAATGACAGCAGAAATTTAGGAAGATGGCCCACACCTTGGCAGCTACTGTACTAAGTACTTGATGTGCACCTTTATACAACGAACTTGGTAAGAGCTAATTGAGCCCACTTACCACCCTGTCACTGGACATCCACAGAAGCCTTTTATGCTTGTCTTACTCATGAACCCTCTGAAGCAGATGGATGTGAAATATCTTGCCCAAAGTCATTCCAAAGGAAATCAGGAAAGCAGAGATGTGAAATCAGACCCCAATTCTGCACAATTAACTAATCCTGCTGACTATGAAACCTAAATATAAAATCTCCCTTAGTAATATCCAAACAGAAAAATCTGATGGAAATTAATCACTTCATCTTTCTATGCCTCAGCTTCCTCACATACAGATCAGCAACAGTAGCATTTGCTGCTTTAAGGTGCTGCTGTGAGACTGAAATGAAAGGCACTGGAGATGAACTTTTAAGAGTATAGGCTAACCAGTACCCCCAGAGCTCATGTGTCTAGCTGCATATGTAGCAGAAGATGGCCTACTGGGCCATCATTGGGAACAGAGGCCCCTTGGTCATGCAAACTTTATATGCCCCAGTACAGGGGAACATCAGGACCAAGATGTGGGAGTGGGTGGGTAGGGGAGCAGGATGGGGGAGGGTATAGGGAACTTTCAGGATAGTATTTGAAATGTAAATGAAGAAAATATCTAATAAAAATTGGGAAAAAACATTCAGTATTCATTATAAACCTTAAAATATTTTTATTGCGTAGATTTCATTATAAAACTTCTTTCTCATTAGGTGAATAACATACACTTTTACTATATTGGTTATGAATATTTTCTAATCAACAAGAAAAAAGAAATTAATAAGAACATAAAAATACAGTGATTCAACACTACCATATGGTTTTTATTATACAATAAAATACAAAGAAAGATCAAGCCATCAGTAAATCGCAAGCACTGCCAATCTGGGAGAGTACTGAGCCTGATGCCCCTTTCTGCGTTTAAAGATATCCCTTGGTATTGCAAACTTTATCTGCCCCAGTACAGGGAGTGGGTGGGTAGGGGAACAGGGCGGGGAGGGAGGGTGGGGGGAGGGTAGAGGGCACTTTCGGGATAACATTTGAAATGTAAATTAAGAAAATATCTAATAAAAAAATTAAAAAAAAAGAGTATAGGCATGATTCTAATATACATGCTAACTCAGCAGCACAAAACAGTGCTCCAGTGGACAGCTGGCATGTGACAACTGTGTTATAAACGTTAATGATTATTGCGCTTTAATGCTCAAATCAACAACAAAGATTGGAGAAGATTATATTCATTCTAGAGATGAAAAAAAATCTATTAAACTTATCTAAGGTCACCACTAACAATTGAAACTATGATTCAAACTAGGTTCTATTGCTTTGTCTTTCCAGATCATTCCCTTAGAAGACCACACTCAGGCTCCTACAGAGCACTGCTCCAGGCCACACTCAGGCTCCTACAGAGCACTGCTCCAGGCCACACTCAGGCTCCTATAGAGCACTGCTCCAGGCCACACTCAGGCTCCTACAGAGCACTGCTCCAGGCCACACTCAGGCTCCTATAGAGCACTGCTCCAGGCCACAGCGGCATAGGAAGACTTAGAATGTATTAACCTAAAGTGAGGAATCCTGATCACTTAGCAAGAAACACCCACCTGTCCTCACTGCATCTGGGTCCCAGGAATGCTTACCTGTAAGGAAGGGTAGAAGCTCACTTCTGGTCCGTTCAACCCCAAGGGCCAAGGCAATCGTGGAGAGCTTCTTGATACTATTGAGACGAAGCTAATGAAAGGACAAAAAAAGGAAGGGAGAAGGTTAGGGACTTTGTAGCCAGATGGAGTTCCACAGCTCTGAAACCATTAGGACAATCCCTGAAAAACTTGCTACTATACATGAAGATGCTTAGTGACAACAGTAGATAGTAAGATCCAACTATGCAATTCTGTGTTCCTAAAAGAAATATTTAACATTAGCAATGTTAGCAATGGAAGACAGAACTTCCCCTGGGACTCTCCAAATTTAGACTAAACTAGGATTCTATTCCCCCAACCCTTCCTCTTTGCTTCATTGCCCCACTACTACAGAGAACACTTGAGACACAGGAGACAGCAGGAGGATCATAGGTTCAAGGTCATCCTTGACTCCATACAAAGTTTCAGGCCAGCCTTAACTACAAAAAAACCTGTCTCAAGAAACAAGCCAACATCCCAGAACTAGTCATTTATAGTAGCAACAAGAACTAACAATCTAACATTACCTTATGAACAAAACAGCTGTGCACAGTGGTGCACCCTCTGTGACCTGAGCACTCAAAAGACTGGGACAGAAAGATCCTTCAGTTTGAGACCAGCTTTAACTACATAGCAAGACCACATCAAACCAGCACACCTTTCTGCTGCTCCTGTAAGTAACACTAATTAAGATGACTGACTGTAAGTAGAAAGAAGAGACAGAGATAGACAGGCCAGGAACAGAGAGGATCATGATCAAAATACAACATGTAGATGCAGCAACACTTCACAATGAAACCCCTATTAAGCCAAAGAAAACAAAATTGAGACTAGTATTAACTGTTCTAACCTGCCCAGTTCAGTTGGCTGGCCTACAGAATAAAGGTATATATTCTCAGTTTCCATGCAAGCACACGCTTTTGCTTATGTTTCTGGCTTGTAGCTTCCCCCTCACATAGAATGTAATAGCCAAAATGTCTCTTGCCCAGAGCCAATCACAGGAAGCCCCATCTTCCCCATACCTTACTGTCCTATAGTAGCCATAAATGCTGTATCCTGATTGTACACTACAAATACCATTTCAGAATGGCTTCTGTCACATACCCTAGAAGAATGAATGCTGCAGGGGCCAAGAAGAACCTTTCTATGTTTCTCTCACCCAGAAAATTACCAAATAGGGTATGTAGGAACCTTGATTGACAGCCAGCTGGTAAAGAAGCATAAGACCTAAGGCTTGCAACTGGAATCTGAAGGTTGGGGGACATTCTTATGGATGAGACCTCATCTCTGGGATCTCACATTTCCCATGTTACAGATCTCTGGCTGGTGGGGGATGCTGCAGAATTGAATGCTTGTTTTCTAGAGAGGAAATCATGCACTTTTTAGGATCATGGAGCTCTCTCAATTGTGGTGTGAGAGCAGAGGAAAAAACAAGCAGTCTGTTCTTTCAACCACTGCAGGTGCAGAACATACACCAGTCCTAACATCTTGTCTTTGTGAATGTGCAAGAGGATCTTTGCTAGTAGTGAGGATGAGGATGAAATCATCCTCAATTTAGAGTTGGTCCTAGACCCCATGAGCATCCTTATAAGTAACAGAAATGGAGAAGGCATATTTATAGAAGGCATGGTCATGTAAAAATGGAGGAAGAGGTTGGGGTGGCATATCTACAAGGCAAAGAACATAAAGAATTGCCAACAGATCCCTGAAGTTAAGAGAGATATAGGGGGCAGATCTCCCTGGGAACCTCAGATGACCCAACCACACTGACACCTTGATTTCAGATTTTTGGTATTTAGGACATTGAGAGGATGCATTTGCTGTTTTAACTCACCCTGCTTGTGGTGATTTAATAGAGCAGCCAACTGTCTGGCTAACACATACAACTGGTCTGTCTTTAAGTATTTACATGCCAGGTTCTCACTTGATTGTCTCTACCCTATCAATGTATGTATGACTATGCCTCTCCATTACATAAAACTGAGGCTCAGAAAAGAGACACTAAGCTAGAATAGCACTGGCAGATGACTGTGACAACTTCCCTGTGTGTTTCTTTCTTCCCACAGGGTGCTTTTTTTTCTATCTAGCTCCAGAGCTGTGTCAAGAAAGTTATGAGATCATTTTGTGAAGAAGATAATGCCTGAGAGATTAACAAACTCAATTCCCACAGGGAAACCCTTAGTGGAAGGAAAAAGAGAACACAGAAGCCTGAGGGAGAAGTAGGAAGAGGAATGGACTCTATCAGCTCCCTTTTCAGACCCTGACAACTAGAAAGATGTCTACAAGAGACCTTGGTCTTAGAAAAGTATGGCTCTTACATCAGGGGATTTATGGGGTCTCTGGGCTCACAGACAATGCTGAGAATCTGATAAAATGCTATGATGAAACCTACCTGAGCACAGCTGCAAAAACGTGTATCCCCAGCACTTGGGAGGCTATGGTAGGGGCATTATGTGTTTCAGGTCAGCTGGATGCATTTGCTGTTTTAACTCACCCTGCTTGTGGTGATTTAATAGAAACAATACCTTAACTCAAAACAAAAATGCATATAGTAGTTTTCTATCACCATCTCTTTTGGAACAGTGGGAGGACCAAAGAGGAACCAAATCTCACTTTGGTAGTAAAAAACATCTCAAGGTGAAGTACTTTAAATGCTTTCCCCAGCCCTAAGCACCCCCCCAAATTTATTTTCACTCAAACTATAAAATGTGCAGAGATCTATAGAAAGATTAACATATATATATATATATATATATATATATATATATATATATATACACACATATATACATACATACATATACACATACACATATATATAGCAAATACTAAGACTCCCTAGATGCTGGAAGTTAGTTTGCAGGTACTCAGTGCACTGTTGAATATCCAGCTGGTAAATGTTCCCAGCCTCACAGGCCAGTCTCTAAATCACTCAACTTGTGCTCACAGCACAACAGCTGCAATGGAAAGGAACCACTATGTAAACAAACATGGCTTTTATTCCAGCAAAGCTTTACTTAATAAAGCTACTGGCATGGCTTTCACTCCAGCAAAGCTTTACTTGCAAAAGCTGCTGTGGATGGATACGGTACTAAGACTGTCTTTTGCTGACCTGTATACTTGTTTTTCAACATCCTTCCCTCAATTTTTTACATGCTTGTGCTCCTCTCCCATCTGGACTATGGGAAATGCATGGGCCAGGGTGACAACTGGTGAGCAGCAGCCCTAAGGACAATGGATGGTATCAGGGAGCAACCAGCATTCCAGTCATAATCTTCATACCAGTAATAATAGCATCATGGATCATCTACAGAGTATTCCCCGTATGCTCAGGTAGTTTATTCGTACTCTGCTCTGAGGTTTGCTAGAAAAACCCTATTAACAGGTGAGGATGCTGATGCAAAACAGGCACTTGATAGAAGGTAGTGAGTTTCCAAGCAGAACCTAAGCAGTCTAAGTATCTGCACGGTCACTGTGGAAATATGTCTAGGAGTTGGGGTCCTGAATACCAAGCTTCCTGTCCATTTGTGGGCAGTTCTTTCACTCTAGTTTTGATTCTGTCAACAGTGTGCAGTTTTCTTCAGAAAGATGGCACTGTGAATGTTGGAGTAAAGTGGCAGAAAGCTGGGTAGCCCTGTTGCCTAATTCAAGGCTATGCTGTCATGAGGTCATTTTTCACCCAGCCAGACCTCTCTGAGTCTTATCTCCAGAAACGTAATAACACTTTATGTTGTTTTAAACTAAATTTATGGTTACTTGTCACAGGACCCTGACAAAATTGGCACACTGACCTAAGCTAGATAAGTTCCTTATTGTCTCTAGGTGAACATTTCATCCAACAGCTTCCCTCAACCTTAGCACTAAAATCTTTGTTTCCTAAGAAAGATGTCCTATATACTGCAATCATGCTTAACAGCATTCATGACTTCAACCTACTAAAAGCAGCAACAATCTCCCAGTTGTGGCAACTAAACCATCCCTAGACATTACTAAACATCCTTGGAGCCAAAAACCTATAATCATTGTATATATATATATATATATATATATATATATATATATATATATATATATATATATATATACACTCTCTATCTGGAATCATCTCCAACTTTTTAAACTTTACAACCTGGAAGGAGCCTCCCTCAACTAATCAAATTCCTCACCCAACTGTCTAAATGTTACACACTCTGCCCAGAATCTAATGGCTCCTTCAACAAGCAGGTACTGTTCCAAATTTCAACAAGACTTTCCCATTTCTTATTTTCTCCTTAATATTTTCCATAGTCAACACAATGCCTATTTATCTGTGACCACTCACTAAAAGGTTAATTCCTTTAAGGCAAATTTTGTCCTTTTGCTCCCAGCTGCCCACAATTATCCAGAGCACCACTCTAAAGAAAGGCCCAGCAAACACTTGCTGATTCACTCTTTCAACATTGACAGGTCTCATCATTTCTTACATGTGGTAATATGAAGATTTAGTTCTGTTTACCTGTTTCACATCTAGCCTTTGTATAGCAACCAGACTGTTTCTTTCTTGATACAGTGTCACTATGTAGCCCAGGCTAGCTTTGACACTGCCTTTGCCTCCAGAGTGCTGGGATTGCTAGCATGCATGCACCACTATACCAAGCTCTGGTCTCCTTTATGACCCCAACAACATTCCTCGTGCTTTGCATGTGTTTACAGAGCACATGCGAATAAATTCATTCAGTATTCCCAAAACCAGACTATTATTCCCATTTAACAGAAGAGAAACACTGACTGCCTGAGTCAATTTGCAAGAATTGCAAGATACAGGAGTACAAATCCAGTCTTGCCAACAATGGAACCAGAGTCACACATAAATACATAAGACTTAGAGGATAGGCTCAGGAAGTTGACTGAGTGCAGCATGAACAATTCTATATAAAAGGAAAAACTGAAGGCTGTGGCACAGTGCCACAATAGCCACACACCCCAAATAATAGCTAACATTCATGGAGCCTTTACAAACAGCCAGTTTTATTTTGCTACTTTTCCTCGGCCACCAAGGGAAACCAGGGCTATTATTAGCCGCTATTTGTAGAAAACCGAAGCCAGGGGCGATGAAATAATGTGCACACAAGGTCATCCTCAGGTGAGAGGATGCGGCCTTGAGGTCTGACCTCTTTTTCAAATCCACAGCAGTCTGACAACTCAGTGGCCCTGGCTCATTCTTCTCCCATGAACCAGAACTATCAACTGGCTTGGTAGGCCGGCCTGGGACCAGGTTGGAGAACAGGTGGGTCTGTGCACATGACCCACCCCAGCTCCGGCTAGTTAAATCCCTGGAGAGGATACTTTCACCGCCTCCTTCCTCCTCCTTCAGGAGAGCTAACCCAAAATACAAGGCGGATGTCGGTGAATAATGGACCGAAATCCCGGTATCAGTCCCCACTCCTTTCAGTTAAAATAAAAACAATAAAAGCAACGGGGAACTCGACCCTAGTCGCCAGGACCCCTGAGGGCTTCTACTCAGCAGGTCACGCGCCCCCGCCGATTCTCTACAGAGAGCCATTCTGAGTCGGCCGCCAATCACCGACTGGCAGGCGGCAACAAGACCGCCACCCTATCTCGGGCCGCTCAGGCCCAGATCTGGGGCAGCTGCGCGCACTCAGGTAGGACCCTCGAGGCTTGCCCTCCGCTTGGCCGGGCACCCAATGAAGGCTGCCATCTCATCGAATCTTGCTATCAAGAAAGATGAGACCTGAATTCTGATTGGCTGCCGCTGCTTTCCGCCACCCCCGGAGAACCCGGAGCCATCGCTCCGACATTCCGCGAAGATCCCCGTCCCCGATCTCCCCCACACACTCTAACGGAAGGACCCCCGCACCTGAACGTCCTCATTGCGGAGTTCATCTATGAGCACCGCAATAGGATAGAGCGAATCGTCACCGTCGGCAGCTGCCATCTTGGCTTCCTGGCGTTTCTATCAGGCAGCAGCGAGCTCCGGGCGGAATCCGGGATCGGGCGGGGCGGTGCCGGGGAAAGGACGCAAAGCGGACGTGGGGGCGCCCGAGCCGCGCTACAGGGGCCGTCCTGCCGCCATTGCCGCACAAGCTCGCGTCTGTTTGGTCTGAACCAAGCAAATCCCGCCTACTTCTCATTCACCATTGGCCGGACGAATCAGATGTTTTTCCCGCAGAACGAAAGGAACCGGAAGTGAAGTATCTTAGTGACCATGATTGTGCCCGCCTACGTCGCTGCTAACAACCACGGGAACAAGCAGGTCTAACTGCCAATGAGAGTCGAGGGTGGGAGGTGGCTAAGATGGCCCCTTGGGGAGACCCGGAGAAGACTTAAGCCTGAGTCTTGGGAGCTATGCGTGACGTAATGAAGGACATGCTTGTCTGGTAGTGCTCCTGAGGCTGTTATACCGGTCTCTGTAAAGGAGGGACTCTGTAAAGTAGTGAGATTTGCCTTGGTTGGTTTCTGGGACGCGGTCCTGGGGCTTACCCAGAAGAAATAGAGCGGCCAGAGAGAGTCTTATTTCATCCTTCTGGGGAGCCTCTAGGTAGCTAGTAAGAAATGAACAAGGTCGAAAGTTTTTTGACGATGGACCCCTGCCTCATAATGAGCTTGGGCGCCAAACCCTGTGACTTACTTAGAAGGCGAATATAAAAGTATCACAAGCCTTGCTCCTTAAGATTGAGAATATGAAAGGGAAGAAGGTGGGCGTAGCCGGGTTGTTAAATCCTATCAAGGTTGTTAAAGAGTGGCTTTTTAAATACTTTTTACTCCCCTCGCTTCTCCCCTCCCTCATCATCCTCCTCCCTCCCCCTTACCTCCATTCCTCCCTTACGCCTTCTTCCTTTCCAATTAGAGAGAAAATTGAGAAAGCACCCTCACAGAGAGTGGAAACAAAAAACACCCTCACAGAGAGTGGGCGTTCCTAAATAATGATTCGGATCACATATTTCTGGCCCTGAATGGGAAGTGCTTGGTCTTGTGATAACGAACAAAAGGCATGGCTCTGTGTGAAAGTGCACATGCTTTCAATCATGAAACTCAGGAGGTAAAAACTGGTCATCTTTATGAGATTGACATCATCTTGGTCTACATAGTGACCTCCTGGCCAGTCAAAGCTATATGGTCTAACCCTCAAAAGAGAGCCATACTATTGCCTCATCCCATAAGACTTAATCCAAATAGTCTGGCTTAGAAATTTCAGTTTATTTTTTATTGAAACAGGGTTTCTCTGTATAGCCCTGGCTGTCCTGGAACTCACTTTGTAGACCAGGCTGGCCTCGAACTCAGAAATCCACCTGCCTCTGCCTCCCGAGTGCTGGGATTATATATGCTACCTCACTAAAGGAGTTTGGCACAGTGGTACCACTGTCCATTCTTTGTGAGTGTATTTTCTTTATGATCTCTCTGGCCATTCTTCAGTTTCTTCCCTTATTTTATATGAACTCTTCTATACTGTACTTTATGTGTTTCTGAAACCAATCAACAGAAAACTGGGGAGCTCAGGGGAGGCTATGGAGAGGAATTCCAAACAGTGCCTTCTTGAACCATTTTTGATTTAACAGATCTTTATGGGAAAAACATCCCCTTGCCTGGGTTAAACATTGTAGGAAGCACTGGATTTCTTAACAAGTACAAGAAGAGGGTAAGTTTAATTAGTTAGTACAAGGTTGTTATTGGTAATACTGATTTTTCTAATCAATTTACATGAATTATGACAACTCAAATAAAAAATAAGGTTTTATTTACTTTTTTATTTTAAATTTGTATCCTTTATCTCTTATGCTGAAAAACACTAAATTTTTAGTGACATTGACATAGTCATATTTATGATTAATGATTACATTTTAGGATATTTAGAAATATTAAATGTTATGTATTCGGTTATGCCATGGCCAACACTACTGGACATCAACAGGGACTAGCAAGGAAAGTAATTGGAGACAGAGACACAAGACTCTAGGTTCGGTTTAAGAATGAACAATTCTTATTTTTCCCATTGTTTGTATAATGTTTAACGCATACCTGGAATTTCCAAGCAGAATTTGACAGTCTCTTTGGGCCCATTATCTATATTCTGTCTTGTATATTTCATTGCCCTTGTTGGCATCTTTTACCCCCAGAGGACATTCCTCCTACATTTTATCTATTGCTTGCAGTTTTTCAGTCAGGAGATTACATCTGGATCACAGTTCGTGCTTGAGAAAGGAACTATAGACTATCTGGACCAAGCACAATTACATACAGTATATAATAGAAATACATGTTACATAGGTTCTTTATATTAGGAAATTAGGTTAAAAAGCATATTATTATTAGTTTCGATGGTTAATAGAGTTATTAGTCATCCTACCAGTTCTTGTTTAATGTGTCTGTTTGTTTTGCTTTTTTAAATCATTTATTTACATCCCAAATGTCGCCCCCCTGTTGGTCCCCCATCACAGACTTCCCCCCAATCCCCATTCCCTTTTACCTCTGAGAGGGTGACCCCCAGTGATCCTTTCCCACTGAGGCCAGACAAGGCAGCCTTTGCTACATATGTTGAGGGGGAGGGGGTGGATGTATTGTCTTTGGTTGATGGCTTTATCTCTGGGAGCTTCCCAGGTATCCAGGTAAGATGATACTGTTGTTCTTCCTATGGGGTTGCCATCCACTTCGGTTCCTTCAATCCTTCCTATAATTTTTTCCATAGGGGTCCCCGACCTCAGTCCAATGCTTGGCTGTGAGTGTCTGTATCTGTATGAGTCAGCTCTGCTAGCAGAGCCTCTCAGAAGACAGCCATATTAGGCTCCTTCCTATCTGCAAGAACAGCGTGGCATCAGTAATAGTGTCAGTATTCGATGCCTGCCCATGGGTGGATCCAACGTTTGGCCAATCACTGGTCCAACATCTCTTCAGTCTCTGCTCCATTTTTGATCTTGCATTTCTTTTAGACAGAAACAATTTGGGGTTGAAAGTTTTGTAGGTGGGCTGGTGTCCTCATTCCTCAACTGGGGGTCCTGGCTGACTACTGGACATGGTCTCTTCAATATTCCATATTCCCACTGCTGGGCATTTTGGCTAAGGTCACTCACATTGTGTCCTTGGAGCCTCCTGCATTCCGCACTATTTATGCTTTTACTTCCCCTACTACATTCATAGTAAACTCACACATTCAAACCCCAAAGCACAACTATCATAGATCATTCTCTAGACAGTACAGAGTAGTTCCACATGAAATAGTATTTCAGGTGTATGTATTTACTGTAGTGAGAGGATGTAGGTGGGAATTTGGAGGCATAGAGAAAAAGAAAGGGATTGAGTTCCTCCCAGTTATATCTAGATTTTTGTCAAGTTGACAAAAACTAGCTATGATACCTCAGCATCATCTAAAATTGAGTGTACACCCCAGGGATTCCAAAGGTGGATAGACAGACACAGGATCAGAAGTTAAAAGGTTATCTTTGGCCACATATTTGAAAGGCAACCTGGCTAACATGAGAGCCCTGTAAGTGGAGATGGGTACACAGGCAGAGAACATCCTGCCTGTTAAGCTTGAATTCAGTATGAATAACTTCCTTGTTTTTTGTTTTGTTTTGTTTTGTTTTGTTTCTTCTGTGCCCCTCATACCCATAATATGTGTCGATGTAATTTTTACATAGCTGTCCTTAATCTGTTTCTGCCAGTACCTATCTGGGATTCAGTACATTTTTCAGTCTTCATCTGGGAAGACTTCCTGCAAGTAGATGGCAATTAACACAGAAATCTATAAATGGACAATATGCAGAACTTGAGAGACTGTAAAACACTCAGTTCTAAGTGAGTCTTTACCAAACTCCTCCCCTCAGAGCTTAGGGATCTATATGGAAAAGGAACCAGAAAGGGCAGAAAGATTGTAATAGCCACAGGAAATTAATAACTCCAAGGAAACAGTATCTTCCAGATACAATAAGCTAATGAACATGTGAACTCACAGAGACTGAGACAGCATGCACAGGACCTGCACAGGCTCAAAGTCCCAGTACTGAGAAGGAAAAGTGATACAAAGTCCCACCCCCAAGCTATTTGCAAGTGATACCTCCTGGGAATAGTTGAACAAAACAAAATAAACTCCGTGCTTTTTGGCTTGGTTTGACATTTTCTGTCTTTCTAATTCTTTTGCTTCTGTTTCTTTGGGGGTGGTTGGTTTGTGTTGAGAAAGGGAAAAGGTGATGCCTGCCATCTGTTACCAAATAATTTATAATAAGTCCACCATGTATATTTTCATATGTATGTAAAAAAATGATAGTATGTCTCAGCAGGTGGCAGGAAAAGCAGGAAGAATAGTGTTGGTTATGTGGATATGTTGATGGGCACATGATATTAATTCCCTAGACCATGGACTCTTACTGTGCCATGTGTCCTGCCCTGAACAGATACAAATACTATGTAAATGTCACAAGATACTATGTAATACAATTTAGGAACAATTTAGTCATTGTGCATTTCCTCTTGTAGCAATTTCCTCTGAGTTGAAATGTTTGATGTTTGAAGGCTCAGGGAAGCTCCTGAGACTCAGGAGGTGAACAAATTTGACAAGATTAACTACTGCCCCTCCTCAGGGTTAGAGAAGCATTAAACAATTGCTGGAGGAATTAACTCTGACTAGACCAACTCAAGTCAAACATTCTGACCTGTGGTGCCACCTATAAGCCATGCAGAAACTCCATGGTTGCAGCTTTAGTGAAATGACACACATGTTGGGGTTGGGATTTTAGTGATACAGATGCATTTTTTTCATTCCTGCTCTTGAAAATAGCCACCCCTCCCCCCCTCCCCCCACACACATATTCCTGTAGGCAGCTCCAATAAAGACTCATTGATTCACCCATGTTTGACTTCAGTAGAATCATTAATTTGTTATGGTTTCCCTAGCCTGGGTGAGATGTTTATAGATATGTAGGATCATCCTGAAAAAGGCATGGCCCATTGAAATGACCTATATGGGAAGAGGTATATAGAACACTTGAAAGAAATAAGATAGGATAGCAAGGGTTGTTTTGGTGTGCCACAGTTCATAGCTCATCTTCTCCAGAAACCATATATCAAGGCTGAGGTTTGCATGTAGAGATTCAACTGGAAAACCTGTGGTCCTTGCTGAGGTAGAATTAAGTGAATTAAGAGAGAGAGAACTTATACCATTGTCATTAGAATTAACTTAAGATAAATCCCCAAAGGATTTGGAATCAAAGGAGGGTGTACATATTGGCTCTGGAGGAGGGTGGATCTGGGAGTTGCACCACAGTACCTACTTCACTTGATGTCTTCTGTGTGACCTTCAGGAATATGAGAACCACTGGACTACCCTACCCATAGGAGGATTATGGAGACAGTCTCATGGGTCATCTTAGGAGCTCTCTGCTACTTTTAGTAGGGCTTGAGCTTGGAACTTTAGATTTAACATTAATAACTCAAGGGACAACACATGCTGGCGAGAATGTGGAGCAAGGGTAACACAACTTCAATGCTGGTGAGATTATGATCATGTACTACTCTGGAAATCAGTATGTTGATTTCTTTGAAAGTTGGAAATAATCCTACCTGAAAACCCAGATATTCTACTCCTGGGTATATACCCGAAAGGTGCTCCAACATACCATAAGGACACATGATTTACTATGTTCATAGAAGCTTTATTTGTAATAGCTAGAAACTAGTAATAACCCAGATGTCCTTCAACCAAAGAATGGATACAGAAAATGTCAATAATTTACACAATGGAATATTATTCAGGTATTAAAAATGAGGACATTATGAATTTTTCAGGCAAATGGATGAAACTAGAAAATATCATCCTGAGTGAGGTAACACAGTCACCTCGCAAAAGTCACAGTCACAAAAGGACATGCAGAGTATGTAGTCACTGATAAGTGGATATTATTCATAAAGTACAGCATAACCTTGATACATTCCATAGACCCAAAGAAGTTAAAAAAAGAAGGAGGGGCCAGGAGAGGATACTTTAATCTCACGTAGAAGAGGAAATAAAATAGTCATAGGAAGCAGCTGGAGGAAAGGAACTGGGGGGAAAAGGGAATGTAAGGGTCAGGATCAGGTGTAGGGAGAGACAGGAGAGAGGGCCAGAGTGATAGGAGAATGAATAGAAATCTGCATCTGCCTAGAGTGCAGGTCTGCTGGGAATCTCTAGGAAGCCCTAGAAACTTGGGATGGGGGAGGATTCCTGGAGTCAATGCAAGTGACTTTAGCTGAGATGGTTAACAGTGGGGAAATGAAACCAGAAGAGGCCACCATCTTGGTTAGTGGTCCAGTCTTTGAGACCTCTAAGGGTCTAGGTTGACTCTGTTGGTCTTCCTGTGTTTCTATTCCCTTCAGGGCCTGCAGTCTTTCCCCCTACTCTTCCATAAGAGATCTCCCATCCCCAAGCTCCATCCACTGACTGTCTGTGGATGTCTTTATCTGTTTTAGTCAGCTGCTCGTTGGAGCTTTCAGAATACAGTTCTCTCTGCAAGCATATCAGAGTATCATTAATAGTGTCATGGATTGGTTCTTGCTCATGATCTCAAGTTGGGCCATTCTCTGTCTCTGCCTAATCTTTGTCCCTGCATTTCTTGTAAACAGGAAAAAATTTGGGTTGAAATTGTTGTGGGTTGGATGGTGTCCCTATTGTTCCCTGGGATTCTTCCCTGGCCACAGGAGGTAAACTCCTCAGGTTCCATATACCTTATGCTGTGAGTCATATGTAAGGTCACTCCCATTGATTCCTGGGAACCTCTTATTCCATGACTCTGTCTCATCCTCAAGATGCTATCTCTTCTGTCCTTCCCCACACCTGATCCTAAACCCATTCCTACTTCCATGCCCTCTCTCACTCATTTCCCTCTCTCCATCTGTCTTTTTTTCTTTTTTTTTCCTTTTTTTCCAATGTTTATTACATATTTTCTTCATTTACATTTCAAGTGTTATCCAAAAAGTTCCCTATACCCTCCCCAATCCCCGCCCTGCTCCCCTACTACCTACTCCCACATTTTGGCCCTGGCGTCCCCCTGTACTGGGGCATATAAAGTCTGCATAACCAAGGGGCCTCTGTTCCCAATGATGGCCAACTAGGCCATCTTCTTCTATATATGCAGCTAGAGATATGAGCTCAGGGGGTACTAGTTAGTTCATGTTATTCTTCTACCTATAGGGCTGAAGACCCCTTCAGCTCCTTGGGTACTTTCTCTAGCTCCTTCCTTGGGAGTTCTGTGTTCCATCTAATAGCTGATTGTGAGCATCCACTTCCGTGTTTGCCAGGCACTGGTATAGTCTCCCATGAGACAGCTATATCAGGGCCCTTTCAGCATTATCTTGCTGGCATTGGCAATAGTGTCTATGTTTGGTGGCTGAGTATGGGATGGATCCCTGGCAGCCACAGTCACTGGTTGATCCATCCTTTTGATTCAGCTTCACACAGGATCTCTGTAACTCCTTCAATGTGTGCTTTGTTCTTAATTCTAGGAAGGGGTGAAGTGTCCACATTTTGATCTTCATTCTTCTTGAGTTTCATGTGTTTAGTAAGTTGTATCTTGGGTAGTCTAGGTTTCTGGGCTAATATCCACATATCAGTGAGTATATGTTATGTGAGGTCTTTTGTGATTGGGTTACCTCACTCAGGATGATGACTTCCAGATCCATCCATTTGCCTAGGAATTTCATATATTCATTGATTTAAATAGGTGAGTAGTACTCCATTGTGCAAATGTACCAGATTTTTTTGTATCCATTGCTCTGTTGATGGACATCTGGGGTCTTTCTAGCTTCTGGCTATTATGAATAAGGCTGCTATGAACATAGTGGAACATGTGTCCTTATTACCAGATGGAACACCTTCTAGACATATGCCCAGTAGAGGTATTGCAGGATCTTCCCATAGAGCTATGTCCAATTTTCTGAGGAACCCCCAGACTGATTTCCAGAGTGGTTGAACAAGCTTGCAGTCCCACCAACAATGGAGGAGTGTTCCCCTTTCTCCACATCCACGCCAGCAACTGTTGTCACCTGAATTTTTGATCTTAGCCATTCTTACTGGTGTGAGGTGGAATCTCAGGATTGTTTTGATTTGCATTTTCCTGATGATTAAGGATGTTGAACATTTTTTCATGTGCTTCTAAGCCATTTGGTATTCCTCAGTTGAGAATTCTTTGTTTAACTCTGTGCCCCACTTTTTTTTTTCAACTTTTATTAGATATTTTCTTCATTTACATTTCAAGTGTTATCCAGAAAGTTCCCTATATCCTCCCCCCTCCCGGCCCTGCTCCCCTACCCACCCGCTCCCACCCGCTCCCACCCCTTGGCCCCGGCGTTCCCCTGTATTGGGGCATATAAAGTCTGCATAACTAAGGGGCCTCTCTTCCCACTGATGGCCAACTAGGCCATCCTCTTCTATATATGCAGCTAGAGACACGAGCCCAGGGGGTACTAGTTAGTTCATGGTTATTCTTCCACCTATAGGGTTGAAGACCCCTTCAGCTCCTTGGGTACTTTCTCTAGNGGACTTCAAGTACTATATTGAATAGATAGGGAGAAAGTGGGCAGCCTTGTCTGGTCCCTGATTTTAGTGGGATTGCTTCCAGCTTCTCTCCATTTAGTTTGATGTTGGCCACTGGTTTGCTGTAGATTGCTTTTATCATGTTTAGGTAAGGGCCTTGAATTCCTGTTCTTTCCAAGACCTTTATCATGAATGGGTGTTGCATTTTGTCAAATGCTTTCTCAGCATCTAAGGAGATGATCATGTGGTTTTTATCTTTGAGTTTGTTTATATAGTGTATTACGTTGATGGATTTCCGTATATTAAACCATTCCTGCATTCCTGGGATGAAGCCCACTTGGTCATGATGGATGATCCTTTTGATGTGTTCTTGGATTCGGTTGGCGAGAATTTTGTTGAGCATTTTTGCATCGATATTCATAAGGGAAATTGGTCTGAAGTTCTCTATCTTTGTTGTGTCTTTATGTGGTTTAGGTATCAGGGTAATTGTGGCTTCATAGAATGAATTGGGTAGTGTGCCTTCAGATTCTATTTTGTTGAATACTTTGAGAAGAACTGGAACTAGGTCTTCTTTGAAGGTCTGCTAGAACTCTGCACTAAACCCATCTGGTCCTGGGCTTTTTTTGGTTGGGAGACTATTAATGACTGCTTCTATTTCTTTAGGGGATATAGGGCTGTTTAGGTCATTAATCTGATCCTGGTTTAACTTTGGAACTTGGTATCTGTCTAGAAAGTTATCCATTTCATCCAGATTTTCCAGTTTTTTTGAATATAACATTTTGTAGAAGGATCTGATGGTGTTTTGAATTTTCTCAGGATCTGTTGTTATGTCTCCCTTTTCATTTCTGATTTTGTTGATTTGGATGCTATCCCTTTGCCCTCTAGTGAGTCTGGCCAAGGGTTTGTCTATCTTGTTGACTTTTTCAAAAACCAGCTTCTGGTTTGATTGATTCTTTGGATAGTTCTTTAACAAAGGTGTACCAACTAAAGTGGGGACTCAAACTAATAAAGGACGGCAGATGAGGAGAATCCACTGAAACGAAGGTAAACAAGATCTCGAACGTTGACACGACGGTTCGATGACCACATTCGAGAGAGGTAAAAAAAAAAATATCCTTGAGTCTCGATACTTAAATCCTCTCAGGAATGCTTTCATTGTGTCCCATACATTCGGGTATGTTGTGGCTTCATTTTCATTAAACTCTAGAAATTCTTTAATTTCTTTCTTTATTCCTTCCTTGACCAAAGTGTCATTGAGTAGAGTGTTGTTCAATTTCCAAGTGAATGATGGTGTTCTGCTACTTATGTTGTTTTTGAGGAGCAGCCTTAGTCCATCGTGATCTGATAGGATGCAAGGGACAATTTCAATATTTTTGAATCTGTTGAGGGCTGTTTTATGGCCAATTATGTGATCAATTTTGGAGAAGGTGCCATGAGGTGCTGAGAAAAAGGTGTATCCTTTTGTTTTAGGATGAAATATTCTGTAGATATCTGTTAAGTCCATTTGTTTCATAGTTTCCGTTAGTTCCACTGAGTCTCTGTTCAATTTCTGTTTCCAGGATCTGTCCATTGATCAGAGTGGGGTGTTGAAGTCTCCCACTATTATTGTGTGATGTGCAATGTGTGTTTTAAGCTTTACTAAAGTTTCATTAATGAAAGTGGCTGTCCTTGCATTTGGAGCATAGATATTCAGAATTGAAAGATCCTCTTGGAAGATTTTGCCTTTGATGAGTATGAAGTGCCCCTCTTTGTCTCTTTTGATAATTTTGGGTTGAAAGTCTATTTTATTCGATATTAGAATGGCTACCCCAGCTTTTTTCTTTGGGCTGTTTGCTTGGAATATTGTTTTGCAGCCTTTTACTCTGAGGTGGTGTCTGTCGTTTTTCCTGAGGTGTGTTTCCTGCAGACAGCAAAATGTCGGGTCCTGTTTGTGTAGCCAGTCTGACAGTCTATGCCTTTTTATCGGAGAATTGAGTCCATTGATATTCAGTGATATTAAGGAACAGTAATTGTTGTTTCCTGTCATCTTTGTTTTTAGAGTTGGGATTCTGTTCTTGTGGCTGTCTTCTTTTAGGTTTATTGAAAGATTACTCTCTTGCTTTCTCTAGGGCAGAGTTTCCGTCCTTGTATTGGTGTTTTTCTGTTATTATCCTTTGAAGAGCTGGATTTGTGGAGAGATATTGTGTGAATTTGGATTTGTCGTAGAATACTTTGGTTTCTCCGTCTATGGTAAATGAGAGTTTTGCTGGGTAAAGTAGTCTGGGCTGGCATTTGTGTTCTCTCATCATCTGTATAATCTCTGTCCATGATCTTCTGGCTTTCATAGTCTCTGGTGAGAAGTCTGGAGTAATTCTGATAGGCCTGCCCTTATATGTTACTTGACCTTTTTCCCTTGCTGCCTTT
>LR756439.1:329559-355792 GCA_902729485.2 Mus minutoides
TCCATGTCCTGCTTTTCTGGTGTGCTGTTGTATCTAGGACTTGATGTAGTGGGTGAGTTTGGGTCTGGTGATGCCAAGTACCCTTGGGTTCTATTGCTTCTGTTCTTACGCTTGCCTCCTGCCATCTCTTCCTGAGGGGACCTGGCGATGGTGCAGACCAGAAAGGACCCACTGTTCTGTGGGCAACTGCTGACCCACTACTCCTAGAACCACCACTGCACTCCACTCACGCTTAACCCCAATGCGATCTTAAAGTCCTGGGGTATGCGAAGCACAGGGCAGGCCCTAGGTGCGACTGCTGGGTTCAGAGGAGAGATGGCGGGGTGGGTGGTGCTCTGGCTGGGACAGGCCCAGCCTCCGGTGGGACGGAATTCTCAGATCCTGCCCCTGCAGGCAACTGCTGGCCCACTGCTCCCCAAACCTCCGCTGAATTCCACTCACGCATAACCCCGATGCGATCTTAAAGTCCTGGGGTATGCGAAGCACAGGGCAGGCCCTAGGTGCGACCGCTGGGTTCCGAGAACTTCTTAAAGTCTACCTATACTTGGCTTGCTGAGGTGGTTGGACATATGGTTAGGAGCATGCTGCAGAAGAGTCTGCCTTGGAATATCTGTGAGAATAGAAATACAAATGATAGGCACTGAAAAACACTCCAATATAAGAACTTTCATCACATTGAAGATACCTTGAAATCAGTGGCTAGGATGTAGAATACAACCAATCAACTTGCCACAATGCACTTAACTCTCATTCAATGAACACAAAAACAAAATGATGGAAAGAGAGATTACTTTTGAACTTCTCATATTTCCCAGTATCTAAGTCACTCTGTCAGTTTTCCATGATTGTTACTTGTCTTCAGATCCACAAGAATTTTAACTGGAGCACACAGTGTGGACAAATTTATTGCAACAATAAAGTATTCTCACTAACAAGTATTTGTTTAAGGATTCACTGTCTTAAGAGGCTTCCTAAAGTTCAATTGAAAACTGCAAAGAGAAGTGATCATCATAACTGTATAGCCAAGATCATTTGGCATCTTCCACAATTTCTGTAACTGTTTGATGTGGTCAATGATATTCCTTTTGTGACCAAAACAAAGAGCGAGAGAAGACTTTGTAGATGATTGCATTAATTCAAAAATTTTGTGGATGTGCTGGTCTTCTTATCCTTCTACGGGTATCCTTTCTGGCTACAGGAGATGTCCACTTCAGTTTTAGTAGCCACACTGTTATGAATCATAGCCAAGGTCCTAGACTCCTAGAATTGAATTGATTCCTTGAAAGCCTTCCCCATCTCAGGTATCTGGGACTTCATAAAGATTTTCCAGCAACCCCCATCCTGTCTAAAAGCAATGCAGGGACAAATGTACTGAAGGAATATCCAATCAATAAACAATATAATTTGAGACACATCCTATGGGCAAGCAACAATTCCTGACACTGGTAATGATACTCCGTAGAGATTGCAGACAGGGGCCTAGCACAATTGTCCTCTGAGAGGCTCTACCCATAGTGACTGTGGACAGGGGCCTAGAATAATTCTCCTCTGAGAGGCTCTAACCAGCAGTTTACTGAAACAAATGCAGAGCTTCAAAGCCAAACATTGAACAGAGGGAGGGGATGCTTATGGAAGAATTGGGGTCAGGATTCAAGGTTCTGAGGGGGATAGGAACTCCACAGAAAGACCAACAGAGTCAACAAACCTGGGAATTCTGAGAGACTGAGACACGAACCAAAAAGCATACATATGCTGGACTGAAGCCTCTGGAACATATGTAGTAGATGTGCAGCTTGGTATTCATGTGAGTCACAAACAACTAGAGCAGTGGCTATCCCTAAATTTGTTGCCTACCTGTGGAATCTGTTTGCCAACAGGACTGCCTTGTATGGCCTCAGTGGGAAAGTATGTTCCTAATTTGGCAGACACTTGATGCATCAGGTTGTGTGTATGTGATACATGGGGGTGCCTATCCCCTTAGAAGAGACGGGGAGGAGGGATGGAGGAAGGGACTCTGTGAGGGGGGACCCAGATTGGGGGAGGGCAATGATTGGGATGTAAAAGAAAGAAATATAAGAATAAATAAATAAATAAATAAATAAATAAATAAATAAATAGAAGAAAAGTATGTTTGTGCATTTGGTGACTTGAGAAATGAGAATATGACCTGGCTGCTTGTACAGACAGCTACATAATTTTGTATTCAATGATGCCACATTTTGAAATTCTCAACTTGGTCTCCTGGGTCCTTCTGAGACCAGTGTGCGAAGATCAGCATGCAGACTGTGGAGGGTGAATAAGCAGAGTGAAGAAACAACTGAGCTTCTGGGACAGGCAGAAGCCACTCAGCATCTGGGCTCCAGCCAGAGACAACTATAACAACTAACTCCAGTGATTACCAAATGGCGAAAGGCAAACATAAGAATCTTACCAACAGAAACCAAGATTGCTCACTATCATCAGAACCCAGCTTTCCCACCTCAGCCAGTCCTGGATACCTCAACACACCCGAAAAGCAAGATTTGGATTCAAAATCATATTTCATGATACTGGAAGAGGACTTTAAGAAGGACTTTAATAACTAATTTAAAGAAATACAGGAGAACAGCGCTAAAGAGGTAGAAGTCCTTAAAGAATTACAGGAAAACACTGCTAAACAGGTGATGGAATTAAAGAAAACTATCCAAGACCAAAATGGGACATAGAAACAATAAAGGAAACACAAAGTGAGACAGTTCTGGAGATAGAAATCCTAGGAAAGAAATCAGGAACCAAAGATGCAAGCATCAGCAACAGAATACAAGAGATTGAAGAGAGAATCTCAGGTGCAGAAGATTCCATAGAGAACATGGACACAACAATCAAAGAAAATGCAAAATGCAAAAAGATTCTAACTCAAAACATCCAAGAAATCTAGGACAAAATGAGAAGACCAAACCTACGGATAATAGGGGTAGATGAGAATGAAGATTCTCAACTTAAAGGGCCAGCAAATATCTTCAACAAAATTATAGAAGAAAACTTCCCAAAGCTAAAGAGAGAGATTCCCATGAACATACAAGAAGCCTACAAAACTCCAAAGAGATTGGACCAGAAAGAAACTCCTCCCAACACATAATAATCAGTACAAGAAATGCAATAAATAAAGACAGAATATTAAAAGCAGTAAGTGAAAAAGGTCAAGTAACATATAGAGGAAGGCCTATTAGAATTCCACCAGACTTCTCAACAGAGACTATGAAAGCCAAAAGATCCTGGATAGATGTCATACAAACCCTAAGAGAACACAAATGCCAGCCCAGGCTGCTATACCCAGCACAACTCTCAATTACCATAGATGGAGAAACCAAAGTATTCCATGACAAAACCAATTCACACAATACCTTTCCACAAATCCAGCCCTTCAAAGGATAATAACAGGAAAACAACAACACAAGGATGGAAATTACATCTTTGAAAAAGCATGAAAGTAATCCTTCAACAAACCTAAAGTAAGACAGCAGCAAGAACAGAATCCCAACTTTAACAACAAAAATAACAGGAAGCAACAATTACTTTTCTTTAATTTCTCTTAACATCAATGGACTCAATTCCCCAATAAAAAGACATAGACTAATAGACTGGCTACACAAACAGGACCCAACATTCTGCTGCTTACAAGAAATCCACCTCAGTAAAAAAAGACAGAGAGGACCTCAGAGTGAAAGGCTGGAAAATAATTTTCCAAGCAAATGGTCCTAAGAAAAAGCTGGAGTAGCCATTCTAATATTGAATAAAATTGACTTTCAACCCAAAGTTATCAAAAAAGACAAAGAGGGGCACTTCATACTCACCAAAGGTAAAATCTCCCAAGATGAACTTTCAATTCAGAATATCTATGCTCCAAATTCAAGAGCAGCCCCATTCATTAAAGAAATTTTAGTAAAGCTCAAAGCACATATTGCACCTCACACAATAATAGTGGGAGACTTCAAAACTCCACTCTCACAGATCCTGGAAACAGAAACTAAACAGAGACACATGGACACTAACAGAAATTATGAAATAAATGGATTTAATAGATATCTACAGAACATTTTATCCTAAAACAAAAGGATATACCTTCTTCTCAGCACCACATGGTACCTCCTCCAAAATTGACCATATAATCAGTCACAAAATAGGCCTCAACAGATAGAAAAATATTGAAATTATCCCATGCATCCTATCAGATAACCACGGAATAAGGCTGATCTTCAATAACAGCATTAATAATAGAAAATCAGCATTCACGTGGAAAATGAAAAGCACTCTACTAAATGATACATTGGTCAAAGAAAAAATAAAGAAAGAAATTAAAGACTTTTTAGAGTTTAATGAAAATGAAGCCACAACATACCTAAACTTATGGGACACAAGGAAGGAATTCCTAAGAGGAAAACTTATATCCCTGAGAGCCTTGAAAAAAGAAACCAGAGAGAGCATACACTAACAGCCTGACAGTATATCTAGAAGTTCTAGAACTAAAGGAAGAAAATTCACCCAAGAGGAGTAGATGGCAGGAAATAATCAAATTCAGGGCTGAAATCAACCAAATGGAAACAAAAAGAACTATTCAAAGAATCAACCAAACCAGGAGCTAGTTCTTTGAGAAAATTAACAAGATAGATAAGCCCTTAGCCAGACTCACTAGAGGGCACAGGGACAGTAATCTAATTAACAAAATCAGAAATGAAAAAGGAGATATAACAACAGAACCTGAGGAAATCCAAAACATCATCAGATCCTACTACAAAAGGCTATACTCAACAAAACTGAAAAATCTGGATGAAATGGACAACTTCCTAGAAAGATAATAGGTACCAAAGTTAAATCAGTATCAAATTAATGATCTAAACAGTCCCATTTTCCTCTAAAGAAATAGAAACAGACAACAATAATCTGACAACAACAACAAAAAAAGCCCAGGACCAGATGGGTTTAGTGCTGAATTCTATCAGACCTTCAAAGAAGACCTAATTCCAACTCTCCTCAAACTATTCCACAAAATAGAAACAGGAGGTACACTACCCAATTCATTCTATGAAGCCACAATTACTCTAAGACCTAAACCACACAAAGATCCAACAAAGAAAGAGAACTTCAGTCCAATTTCTCTCATGAATATCGATGCAAAAATACTCAGCAAAATACTCGCAAACCAAATCCAAGAACACAACAAAATGATCATCCATCATGACCAAGTAGACTTCATCCCAGGGATGCAGGGTTGGTTTAATATACAGAAATTCATCAACATAATCAATTATATAAACGAACTCAAAGATAAAAACCACATGATCATCTCCTTAGATGCTGAGAAAGCATTTGACAAAATCCAACACCCATTCATAAGAAAAGTCTTGGAAAGATCAGTAATTCAAGGCCCATACCTAAACATAATAAAAGCAATCTACAGCAAACCAGTAGCCAATATCAAAGTAAACAGAGAGAAACTCAAAGCAATCCCACTAAAATCAGGGACTAGACAAGGCTCCCCACTTTCTCCCTACCTATTCAATATAGTACTTGAAGTCCTAGCCAGAGCAATTTGACAACAAAAGGAGATCAAGGGGATTCCTTTTGGAAAGGAAGAAGTCAAAATATCACTCTTTGCAGATGATATGATAGTATATATAAGTGACCCTAAAAATTCCACCAGAGAACTTCTAAACCTGATAAACAGCTTCAGTGCAGTAGCTGGATATAAAATTAATTCACACAAATCAATGGCCTTTCTCTATACAAAGAATAAATGGGCTGAGAAAGAAATTAGGGAATCAACACCCTTCACAATAGTCACAAACAATATAAAATACCTTTGTGTGAATTTAAGGAAGTGAAAGATCTGTATGATAAGATCTTCAAGTCTCTAAAGAAAGAATTTGAAGAAGATCTCAGAAGATGGAAACATCTCCCATGCACATGGATTGGCAGGATTAATATAGTCAAAATGGCTATCCAGCCAAATGCAATCTACAAATTCAATGCAATCCCCATCAAAATTCCAACTCAGTTCTTCACTGAGTTAGAAAGGGCAATTCGCAAATTCATCTGGAATAACAAAAAACCTAGGATAGCAAAAACTATTCTCAACAATAAAAGAACCTCTGGTAGAATCGCAATGCCTGACCTCAAGTTGTACTACAGAACAATTGTGATAATAAACTGCATGGTACTGGTACAGCAGCAGACAGGTAGATCAGTGGAATAGAATTGAAGACCCAGAAATGAACCCACACACCTATAGTCACTTGATCTTTGACAAAGGTGCTAAAACTATCCAGTGGAAAAAAGACAGCATTTTCAACAAATGGTGCTGGCACAACTGGGAGTTATCATTCAGAAGAATGCAAATTGATCTATTCTTCTCTCCTTGTACAAAGCTCAGGTCTAAGCGGATCAAAGACCTCCACATAAAACCAGAGACAGTGAAATTTATAGAGGAGAAAGTGGGAAAAACCCTCAAAGATATGGGCACAGCAGAAAAATTCCTAAATAGAACAGCAATAGGTTGTGCTGTAAGATCAAGAATTGACAAAAGGGACCTTATAAAATTGCAAAACTTCTGTAAGGCAAAGGACACTGTCAATAAGACAAAAATGCCACCAACAGATGGGGAAAGCGTTTTTACCAATCCTAAATCTGATAGGCAACTAATATCCAATATATACACAGAGCTCAAGAAGCTGGACTTCAGAAATTCAAATAACCCCAATAAAAATTGTTGCACAGAGCTAAACAAAGAATTCTCAACTGAGGAATACCAAAAGGCAGGTATTACCTGAAAAAATATTCAACATCCTTATTCATCAGGGAAATGCAAATCAAAACAACCTTAGATTCTACCTCACTCCAGTCAAAATGGCTAAGATTAAAAACTCAGATGACAGCAGATGCTGGCGAGGATGTGGAGAAAGAGGAACACTCCTCCATTTCTGGTGAGATTGCAAGCTGGTACAACCACTCTGGAAATCAGTCTGGAGGTTCCTCAGACAATTGGACATAGGTACTACCAAAAGATCCAGCAATACCTCTCCTTGGCATATACCCAGAAGATGTTCCAACTGGTAATATAAACATACTCCATGTTCATAGCAGCTTTATTCATAATAGCCAGAGCTGGAACAAACCCAGATGTCCTTCAACAGAGGAATGGATACAGAAAATGTGGTACATTCACACAATGGATTACTACTCAGCTATTAAAAACAATGAATTTATGAAATTCTTGGGCAAATGGATGTATCTGGAGGATATCATACTTAGTGAGGTAACCCAATCACCAAAGAAGTCACTTGATATGCACTTACTGATATGTGGATATTAGCCCAGAAACTTAGAATACTCAAGATACAACTTGCAAAACACAAGAAAATCAAGAAGAATGAAACCAAACTATGCATACTTCATTCCTTCTTAGAATAGGGAACAAAACACCCATGAAAGGAGTTACAGAGACAAAGATTGGAGCTAACACCAAAGGATGGACCATCCAGAGACTACCCATCCCAGAGATCCATCCCATAATCAACCACCAAATCCAGACACTATTGCATATGCCAGCAAGATTTTGCTGAAAGGACCCTGGTATAACTATCTCGAGTGAGGCTATGCCAGTGCCTGGCAAATACAGAAGGGGATGCTCACATTCATCTGTAGTATGGAACACAGGGCCCCCAATGGAGGAGCTAGAGAAATTACCCAAGACGTTGAAGGGGTCTACAACCCTTTAGGTGGAAAAACAACATGAACTAAACAGTAACCCCAGAGCTTGTGTCTCTAGATGCATATGTAGTAGAAGATGGCCATTGGGAAGAGTGGCCCCTTGGTCTTACAAACTTTATATGCCCCTTTCAGAGGAATGCCAGGGCCAGTAAGTGGGAGTGGGTGGGTGGAGGAGCAGGAAGGGGGATGGTATAGGGAACTTTCAGAATAGCATTTGAAATGTAAATAAAGAAATTATGTAATAAAAAAGATATTCTCAACTTATATTCAGTTTATTTCTACATTCTAAGTTAATATGATATAAACTTTAGTGATCCTTATACTATCTAAATCAACAGAAATTGCCTATGTCTAAGTTAAATTTTTTAAGTGCAAGAAAAACCCAATTTTATTTTTTGCATTAAAATAGTCATATATTTTCATGCTAGAAAACATGGTTTTATTCCTCATATAAATACTTGAACAGTATTATTTTCATGAGACTTTTTCAAAATTCATTACCATCTCTGAAACATGTTAAGTAACACTGAAAAACTGTTTTTGCATACACTTTTCAATTATTTATTTTACATTTTGTACAACACAATAACATAATTTTTTCTTCCTATTACTCCCCTTAAAACCTCTCGTATGCCCTTCCTTGCTCACTTTTAAATTCATGGCCCATTTTTGAATACTTGTTACAACACACGCAACACACAAACACACACACACAGAGAAACACACACATATGTATACACATATATGTATATATGTAACATATATGTATATGTGTATATATATACACTATATATAATGTATATACATATACGCATACACATATGTCTTTTTGTACATTCTTTAATACAAAATAAATATGCAAAGTCTGTATAATGCTACCTGTATGTATGTTTTTAGGATTATCCTTTTGTTACATAAGACCATAACAAATTGAGATGTAAAGTTGTGGAGCCCAGGTCTAACTGGTACATATACAATTGAATGCTTGCATATAAGGTTCACAGGACATTTCTAAAAAGGTGGAAGAAAAAGTGTAAGAGCAGCCGATATGAAAGTTTATGATGACCCTGTCTCTTCTAGGAATGTTAAAAGGTATATTCATAAAATCTCTCCACACCTAAACATGATATGAATAAGAATAATAGAAACATGATAATATCATATACTTTTGGTCTAACCACTGGAGAGGCAAAGATAGGAAGTTATTTTGCAATAACTGGTGCACTTTGAATTTCAGGCAAGTGAAAGACATTATCCCTAAAAGAAACAATACTAACTTTTCTAGGAAAGGTCAACTGAGTTTGTCTTCTGAACCAACAAGCACAATTGAATGAGACAACACCTGGACTCACAGTGCAAGTGAGCACAAATACATGTACACAAACATAAAAAAGTAAAATTAGATTATTAGTAACTTAGAATTAAAGGCTTGTATTTATGCTTGTAACTTTTCCTTTGTATCAATTTAATCAAAATATGTGCTGTGAATATCATTCAATGATCACTTCTTTGCCTGGCATGTCCAGAGTTATAAGCACCAATAACAGTCATGAAAATTGGCAAATCCACTATGAATTTTAAGTGACATCTGAATATCACCAACCAAGGGAAAATAATAGGTAATACATTCTTCCTAGATGAGCACTGTACAAAATTCACCATAACAATGTCACCTTCCCTTCAACATGTGTTTCTGTGTTCATGATGGAAAACAGCCTCTTCAGTCATCACATCACTGATTTTTAGGAGCAGTGCAGGCTTTGTCCAGGACATATATGCAATTCTGTACAATTTTTTTTTCACTATAAAGACAGGTTCAGATTATAGTTTCTATCCAAGATTAGATGAACATAATCCTTTTAATCTATATTAATCAGGTGAAGCTTATATCCCAGCACCTGATTGTCATATTGAAAAAATAATGTAGGACTCACATAAATTATGGAGACCTGGAAATGTAAATGGAATAATTACTATGTCCCAAAAGCATCTTTGAGGACAAATTCAACTTATTACTGGGATGACTCACCAATAGCAAGTATCAGACAAGATTTAATCACACCATGTTGGGGACACCATAGATTAGCACCAGATTAGAGATAAATTCTCTTTAGCAAATCTGCTCATAGCCCAGAAAGTTATCTATTTTGTTAACTGAAAATTGCATGTGGTTCCTTTCGAGAATTCCTTCTCTAGACTTGAGCATTTGCCAGACCGCCTCCTTTTTTGCCTTTTCACAAACTTGGTGCAAGCTGCATACCTCTATCCTTTCTTCAGCAGAACATTCAGCTCCTGTGTGTGAAGATCCTGGCATGACAGCCAGCATTGTGGAAGAGAGAGGGAGATTAGCCTTGAGATAGAAGTTCACAGCTCTGTGACTTCATCTCCCTCAGAACTGTAATCTTTATCTCACCTGCAATGACAATGACAACAGTTGCATTGAGATTCAAGAACTTTTCTGAGACTTCTTCCTGCTGGTAATCACCAATGTTCATTTGTTGTTTCTTGTGAGTGTCTCAGAAGATAGTGTTTGGAAAGCTTCCTAGGGTTTCAAGATCACAGAAGGCTGACTGGGGCAATAGGTCCCTGGAACATCAGGATTTGATATGTGAGAGTGCACAGAAAGAAGGCCGTGTGTCCCATTGGATTTCAGATTTCTCTGTGTTCTACTGCATAAAGTAAACTATTAAAATTCAGATTCCATGGCTGTCCAATTTTAGAGCACTCATCAAAGCAAAGTCAGCCAGGAATTCAGGGATAGCTAATAATGTTTCATTAAGAGGGAACCATAAAATCATAATTTGTACCAGAAACTCTTGCTTTCTTTTTACAATTAGATAATGTAAACAACTATAAATTAAGGGATTTAAACATGCCAGAAAACATTACAAATATCAATCTAACAATGCCAAGGAGCCTGAATACAATCCTATTCTAATAAAATTGTCCATATGTAACTATGCCACTTAAAATGTTACCAATATTCCTAAAATATCACATAACTTAGCTGTTCTTTTTTTTTCCTTTTTTTCTTCATTGTTTTTGGGCACACACTTTGTAATGTTTACAAGTTTTGCTGCACACAAGTAAAGGGTACAGTGTCATAATTAAATGTATGTATACAATGTGTAATGAGAAAATCAGTGTAGTTAGCTAGAACTTTCCTATTCATTATCTTTCTTTTTCATTAATTTGGTCATTTACTCTATATTAGTACTGCAGCTTCCCTCTTCCCCTCCTCCCACTCTCTTCCTCTCCAATCCCCTCCCAAAATTTTCCCTTTCCCTACAGAGAAGCGTGGGCCTCCCAACAATATCAACCTACCTTGGCATATCACATTGCAGTAGGACTAGACAAGTCTTCTCTTGATGTTTGACAAGGCAGTCCAGTTAGGCAAAAGGGATTAAAAGGTAGGAAACCAAATCAGGGACATTCCCTGCTTCAGTTCTTTGAGGAACCACATGAAGACCAAGCTATATATAGACATATATGCCCTAGATCCATCCCATGCATTCTCTTTGGTTGGTAGTTGGACTTGAAACTCCATGAGTCTAGGTTAGCTGATTCTGCAGGATTGCTTGTGCTTTCCTTGACCTTTTGGTTCCTTCAATTGTTCTTCCCTTCTTTCACAAAATTCCCCAAGACCCATTTACTGATTGGCTGTGGGTCCCTATATCTGTGTCCATCAGCTTGTGGGTGAAGCCTTTAATAGGACAGTTATGCTAGGCTCCTTTCTGCAAGTATCTCAAGATATTATTAATAGTTTCAGGGGTTGTCTCTCTCCCATGGTATGGCTTTCCAGTTGGGGCAGCCATTGGTTGGACATTTGCTAAATTTCTGCAACATCTTTATCCCTGTACATCTTGTAGGCAGGAAAAATTTTGGGTCTGAAGGTTTTATGGGTGGTTCGATATTCCCAGTCTTACCTGGTTAAAGGAAATGACCATTTCAGGGTCCATATCTCTTGTTGCTAGGAGTCTTATCTAGGTTCATCCTAATAGATTTCTGGAAGAATCTATGCTTTGTCCTAAGTTTGTGGCTTTTTTCAGAGATGCTGTTCATCAATCCCAGTTCTCTCTCCCAGTTTTCTTTTCCTTTTGTAAAAAGAATTTGTTATTAGATATTTTCTTCATTTACATTTCAAGTACTATTTCAAAAGTCCCCTATATTCTCCCCCATCCTGTTCCCCTACCCACTTACTCCCACTTCTAGGCCCTGATGTTCACCTGTACTGGGGCATATAAAGTTTGCAAGACCAAAGGGCCTTTCTTCCCAATTATGGCCAACTAGGCCATCTTCTGCTACATATGCAACTAGAGACATGAGATCTGGGGTTACTGGTTAGATCATATTGTTGTTTCACCTATAGGGTATCAGACCCCTTTAGCTCCTTGGGTACTTTCTCTAGCTCCTCCATTGGGGACCATGTGTTCCATCCTATAGATAACTGTGAGCATCCACTTCTATATTTGCCAGGCACTGGCATAGCCTCAGAAGAGACAGTTATATCAGGGTCCTGTCAGCATATTCTTGCTGGCATATGCAATAGTGTTTGGGTTTGGTGGCTGAGTATGGGATGGATGGACCCCCGGATGGGGCAATCTCTGGATGGTCCATCCTTTGGTCTCAGCTGCAAACTTTGTCTCTGTAACTCCTTCCATGGGTATTTTGTTTGCTATTCTAAGGAGGAATGAAGTATCCACGCATTGATCTTCCTTCTTCTTGACTTTCTTGTGTCTTGCAAATTGTATCTTGGGTATTCTAAGTTTCTGAGCTAATATGCACTTATGAGTGAGTGCATATCAAGTGACTTCTTCTGTGATTGGGTTACCTCACTCAGGATGATTTCCTCCAGATACATCTATTTGCCTAAAAATTTCATAAATTCATTTTTTCATAGCTGAGAAGTACTCAATTGTGTAAATATACCACATTTTTCTGTATCCATTCCTCTGGTGAGGGACATCTGGGTTCTTTCCCACTTCTGGCTATTATAAATAAGGCTGCTATAAACATAGTGGAGCATGTGTCCTTATTACCAGTTGGAATATCATCTGGATATATGCCCAGGAGAGGTATTGCTGGATCTTCTGTAGTACTATGTCCACTTTTCTGAGGAACCTCCATACTGATTTCTAGAGTTACAGTACCAGCTTGCAATTTTAATAGCAATGGAGGAGTGTTCCTCTTTCTCCACATCCTCGCCAGCATCTGCTCTCACCTGAATTTTTGATCTTAGCCATTCTGACTGATGTGAGGTGGAATCTCAGGGTTGTTTTGATTTGCATTTCCCTGATGATTAAGAATGTTGAACATTTTTTTTTCATGTGCTTCTCAGTTCTTTAGTATTTCAGTTGAGAATTCTTGTTTAGCTCTGTATCCCATGTTTTAACAGGGTTATTTGAATTTCTGGAGTTCAGCTTCTTGAAATATTTGTATATATTGGATATTAGTGCCTTATCAGATTTAGGATTGGTAAAAATCCTTTCCCAATCTGTTGGTGTCCTTTTTGTCTTATTGACAGCATCTTTTGCCTTACAGAAGCTTTGCAATTTTATGAGGTCCCATTTGTCGATTCTTGATCTTATAGCACAGGCCCTTGCTTTTCTATTTAAGAATTTTTCCCCTGTGCCCATAACTTCGAGGTTGTTCCCCACTTTCTCCTCTATAAGTTTCAGTGTCTCTGGTTTTATTTGGTGGTCTTTGATCAACTTAGACTTGAGCTTTGTACAAGGAGATAAGAATAGATCAATTCACATTCTTCTACGTGATAACTGCCACTTGTGCCAGCACCATTTGCTGGAAATGTTGTCTTTTTTTCTACTGGATGGTTTTAGCTCCCTTGTCAAAGATCAAGTAACCATAGGTGTGTGGTTTCATTTCTGGGTCTTCAATTCTATTCCATTGATCTACCTGTTGGTTGCTTTACCAGTACCGTGCAGTTTTTATCACAATTGCTCTGTAGTACAGCTTGAGGTCAGGCATGGTGATTCCACCAGAGGTTCTTTTATTGTTGAGAATAGTTTTTGCTATCCTGTTGGGGTCTACTCCCCCCCCACCCCCCCCAATCATCACAGACTGGGTTCCCTGGGGGATGGCCCAGGGCTGAATCGATAAACTAGGGGGAGAAAATAAGACTGCTAAGTCAAAATTACTGATCAAAGCGAATACTTTATTTTAGGCATGTCTCTTAGGAAAAAGGGGGAAGGCCCCGCCCCCCAGTTGGTTCCGTGTAGGCGCCTGGAGTTTGGTGGAAGGCAGAAGCACTCTGGGTTGTTCAGGGTGCAGGCAGGTGAACCTGGAGGAGCCAGGGTCCAGGGAGATGCCTCTTAGACAGCAGTGCACCAGAGTAGTGCTAATTAACAAGACAAAGCCGCACCACATGTGGCTTTCCAGGGCTGGTGTGTATCAGCCTGCTTCAGACTGGGGGAGGGACACTACACTATCCTAGGCTTTTTGTTATTCCAGATGAATTTGCAAATTGCCCTTTCTAACTCAGTGAAGAATTTTGAGTTGGAATTTAATGGACATTGCATTGAATCTGTAGATTGCTTTCCATAAGATAGTCATTTTTACTATATCAATCCTTCCAATTCATGAACATTCTCTCCCAATTTTCTTTCCTTCCATCATTCCCACACTTGATTGCTCCTGTTTGCCCTCCTCATTCTCTCTCCCAGGCAGTTCCCTCTCTTTATCCACTTCTGATGTCTATGTTATTTTCCCTTCTGAGTGAGATTCAAATATCCTCCCTTGAGCCACCTTGTTACTTAGATTCTTGGAGGCTGTGGTTTGTAGCATGATTATCTAGTACTTTATGGCTAATTTCTACTTATAAGTGATTACACACCATGTGTGTGTTTCTGTGTCTTACCTCACTCAGGATGTTTTCTAGTTCCATCCATTTGTTTTCAAATTTCATGATATCCTTCTTTTTAATAGGATCAATAACATTTCGTTGTGAAAATATAGCACTTTTTCTTTATCCTTTCGTTGGTTGAATGACATCTCAGTGATTCCCAGTTTTTGGCTAGTACAAATAAAGCTGTTCTGAACACAGTTGAACAAGTGTCATATGTGGTTTAGTGTGACATCTTTTAGGTATATGCCTAGAATAGCATAGCTATGTCTTGAGGTAGAACTATATACTCTCTGGGAAATCACTAAACTCATTTCCAAAGTGGTTTTACAAGATTGCATTCCCACCAGTAATGAAGGGGTGTTTCCCTTGATCTACATCTTTGCCAGCATGTGCTATCTCTTTTATTTTTTATTTTAGCCATTCTGAAGAATATAAGATGAAATCTCAGAGTTGCTTTGATTTGCATTTCTGGTTAAGGACTTTGCCAATTTTTTAAGGTGTTTCTCAGTTATTAGAGATTCTTTTGCTAAGAATTCTCTGTTTAGCTCTGTACCTCATTTTTAATTAGGTTATTTGGTTTGTTTGTGTACAATTTCCTGGGTTCTTTATATATTTTGTTTGCTAGTCCATTGTTGTATGTATGGTTAGTTAAGATATTTTCCTATTCTCATTCCTATTCCTATGCTCATGTCCTTTGCCTTCCAGAAGCATTTCAGTTTTATGAGGTCTCATTTATATTTTATTTTTAAAAATTATTTATTATTCACTTTACATCCCAATATCAGCCTCCCTCTTCTCCCAGAACCCCCTCACACAGATCCTCCCTGATTCTTCCCTCTGCCTCTCCTCTGAGAAGGGAGAGACCCACTCTAGGTACCACCCCAAGAGCCCATACCCCACTATCTGGGCCACACCCCACACATCAAGTCAATGTAGGACTAGAAGCATCCTCTCTTACTGAGGTCTTATAAGGTGGCCTAGTTATGGGAACAGGATCAACAGGCAGGCAGGCAACAGATATAGTGACAGTTCTGCTCCAGTTGTTTGGGGACCCGCATGAAAACCAAACTGCATATCTGCTACTTATGTGCATAAATGAGGTACAGAGCTAGTTCCAGCCCTGATCACAGTTTGGTTAGTAGTTCAGTCTCTGGGAGTTCCCAAGGGTCCAGGTTACTTGACTCTGTTGGTCTTCCTCTGGCGACCCTGTCCTCATCATACCCCTCAATCCTTCCCACAGCTCTTCCATAAGACTTCCTATGCTCCATCTAACGTTTTGCTGTTGGACTCTGCATCTCTTTCCTTGACATATGGGTATATCATATTCAGGCATATTACTGATAGAATTACAATTTGTATATACTATGATATGTCTCTTAATGGTAGATGAACAGGCGGGTCATCATGTTTTCTTGGTTTGATCTGAAGGCTTCTGTGTAAGACGAGGCTTTATCTCTCATGTTTTACTATTATTGGCAATAATGGTCTTTATGAAATATATTCTTTTTGATCATACATTTTTTTCATTAGATAGATAAGACCAAGTGAGCTGCCAGGAAACAAAAATCTGGATCATCCATTCAAATTAGCAGCAGAAATAATAGAAGAGCTATTGTGTGTATCTACATAGCTAAGGTGGTAAAGGAGAAGAAAATGTGAAAAGCCAAGGTTTCAGTGCTAGAGCACTGAACCACCTAAAAGAATTGTCAGGGATTAATACCTAGTTTGTACCTACTGAAACCCTGCCCTGACTCATAACCAGCTATGCCATTGTGCATCATGTATGACATTACCCTAAACTCCAAAAATGATGATATAAACTTTTTACAGTGAGTTCAAACCAAGAGTCTGAGGAGGAGACATTAAAACCCTAAACTGTATTCATAAATGAATAAGAATTGTTCAAAGATAGCACTATTTTAGAAATATGAAAAAGGAGAACAGGAAAATAAAGGAAGATGTGAAAGACAGAGAATGAATGAGTTTGAAGAGGCCAGGATATATTTCAAGGGCTATTGAGCCATGTATCAGATATCAGTATTCAGAGTTCAGAGATAGGCATTTGTGTCATAAAAAAATTGATATATCTAATCATTGTATATTATAAAATTATATGCCATTATGTCAGGCATACAATTAGAAAGGGTCTTGGTATTTCAAATGAAGACAAGCAGAAAGCAACTATTATAGTAATGGATTTGGCTGTGTGGAGTGGCTGAAAAAAAGATGCACCACAGGAAGATAACAGGTTAGAGTATGTATCAGAAACTAGGATAAGGTTCAAGTCAAGGATGATGAATATGTCTGAAGGTGACAGGTATTGGAAAATGAAGGACTGGGCAGGTTTCTTTGGTCACAACATCTGATTTAAGATCATACATCATTTGCCAAATTGGGTGCCTACGTGTACTGGACAGAGTCATCATCAAGGACTAGTGATGTTAGACCAAGGAGAATCTCCAGAGCCTCTAGATTAACCACTTTCTCTCCAAACATAGCATGCTAAATATTGATATCTCAAGGATTTTATTAGATGCCTGGTTGTTTAGGTTATGCTATGAACAACTCAGCTTGCTGATGAAAACGCCTAATGGATACAATGCTATAAAACAGTATTACTGTGAAATAAGTCATGTTGAAGCTATGAAATGTTTACAACTTCTTCACCATCACTTTGTCAGTTATGCTTTTACATTCAAGAGAGTAGGACTGTCCAGTTGAATGATAGCCACATAAAAACTGCCCTAATTCAATTGTGCCTGAGTAGTTGGAGCCCATGAACAAGTCTATATACACAGGACACTTACAGACCCATAGTTTCCCTCAGGGTCTATTTTTTAAAAATTTTTTTTATTAGATATTTTCTTTATTTACATTTCAAATGCTATCCCAAAAATAACCTATACCCTCCCCCGTCCCTACTCCCCTACCGACCCACTTCCACTTCTTGGCCCTGGTGTTCTCCTGTACTGGGGTATATAAAGTTTTCAAGACCAAGGGACCTCTCTTCCCAATGATGGCTGACTAGGCCATCTTCTGCTACATATGCAGCTAGAGACACAAGCTCTGGGGGTACTGATTAGTTCATATTGTTGTTCCACCTATAGGGTTGCTGACCCCTTCAGCTCCTTGTGTACTTTCTCTAGCTTCTCTATTGGGGGCCCTGTGTTCCATCCTATAGATGACTGTGAGCATCTGCTTCTGTATTTGCCAGGCACTGGCATAGCCTCTATCGAAATAGCTATATTAGGGTCCTTTCAGCTAAATCTTGCTGGCATATGCAATAGTGTCTGAGTTTGGTGCCTGATTATGGGATGGACAGAGACAAAGTTTGGAGCTAAGACGAAATGATGGACCATCCATAGACGACCCCACTCAGGGTCTATTTTTATTCCTGTCTTTTAAAAAGCTCATCTGAATCCCATAGATGACTCATTATAATTCTGGACCTCTGAAAGATAATGTCCCACATATAGTGCTACCCTATCTCTTTGACTTCACAGGGTAAAAGTGACTCAATGGCCACCTGGCTGTAAGCTCCAGAATTCAGACCTGCCCTTATTTTGGCGGGGCTTCCAGGCCACTTCCAGCTAGGCTGGCTCCTTTTGTTATGCAACTACCGCGGCCTGCCTCCTACACTGCTGCCACCCTACCCAGAACTGCCAGGTCTTCCCAGGAAGAAGGCCTCCTACACAGTGGCTCTAGGCGGCTCCATGTGCTCTCCAACATGGAGCTAGGAGCCCTGGGAATGGGATGGCGGGGTTTACCCTTTTCCACTTTCTTTTAACCAAGGAAGATTTTTAAGTAAAGAAGCAGACATATTTTGACTGGAGAACTGACTCAGTGTCTTATTTTTTCTCTCCCAGCCCTAGCGATCCCCAGTCCACCTCCCAGGGGACCCAGGTTTTGTGGGGGACTGCTGGTCGGACCCCATCACCTGGCTATTGACACTTTATGGCCACAGTTCATCCTGCTTGGCACAGATTTACTGACATGTGGCCCAACATCTCCTGACATTAAGACTCAGTAGCATCTTCCAAAGACACTCATGCATGGTTTGTGGTCACCTCTTTCCAAGAAGGACCTGTCATATTGCATAAGGCAATTCTCCATTCAGTGCTTTCTATGTCACAGACCATTGTTCAACATGGCAGTCTTTCAGATTTTGAATGGTTTAAAATTTATCTTCAAGGAATCTTAGTAATAAAATGTATATAGATTGTTTTTATTCAAAGATATATTTTATTCTTATTTTCCCCTCATCCTTTACTTATCTTTTTTTCTTCTTGTAACCCAGTAATATACAGTATATAATTTTTCATCTGAAGTTTAAATTATTGGGGTTTTTCTCTTAGATTGAGTGAAATGATACAATTGTAAAGTCTTCAGTAAATGCAAACTCACAAGACAGGCAAAGATAAACATGCTGAATAAATCTGCTGGAGCCTATCAATGTAAAATTTCCCATGACAGCCTTAAGCCTCTGGCCCTTTCTACATACCAACTTTCCTTATCAAGTTATATCATAACATGCCTGATTGTCCTCCACTGCCCTTTTTTCTTACAATTCTGAATTTCTCCAAAAATTCTGTATCAAGTTAGCTAAGGACATTGCTGTGGACATGGTAACATTTTTTGCAACTTTGTATGTCAAAAGGTGTCTTCGTGAACTTCTGAGATGATTGTGCAGTACATCTTTTTTACTTCAGGTTTTTTGTTTTTTATCACAGTACTTCCATGGAGATGTGAGTCCTTGTTTAGTGGTTCTTGATTGGGAACAAATGACAGATCAAAGCAAGGGTGCATTTAAAAGCAAACTTGATAAACCAAATAATTTTACTGGGATTCCTTAAAGAAATATTGATGAGGGGTTACTCACAGGACAAAAATGATTCAAAAGCATAGGCATCACTAGAGTCTACTACATTCTGTGACTAGATATCACATCATAAAGGTAACCTAATGTTAACATTTTGATAAATGAAAATAGTATTACTACAATGACTTCTACTGACTTATTACTAAAATCATAGTTCACAATATGTTTTATTCTTTTTAGATGAGTTTCTTTAAGTAGATGGTAACTAACACAGAGATCCCCACCAATTGATGAATGATGAAAGTACCATAGAGTTCTGAGACATAAATGATTCATATATATTAAATACACTATTTGAGACTTATTGAACTTCTCTGAAGTGTAACTGGAGGGTACTAAGAGGCAGAGGTAGTTGATGACATCAAGGAAACAAAGTTTTCTAGAAATAAGTGGTCATATTTATATGCAAGTATGACAACTTAGTTAAGACATATGCAAGTCCAAGATTGAAACAATCCCAAAAGAGATGAAAATGTGGGAAAAACCATAAATCTAGCAGAGGAGCTATTAGCATTTGATATTTGTTGTGGAGGGAGTGTCAATTTGTTTACTGTAGTGACCCCTGATAGGTGGTCACCAGAACAAGTCCCACTACTTGTACTCTGCTGTTCTTGGAATTGTTCATGCTGAACATTTATTTCTTTATTCTACCATCAGATTACTGTGTTGTGTATTTCCATGCAAGTTGTTTTCTATGAGTTAGCTCCTTGTTAGACCATAAATTTTTAACTCACAAAATATAAGTAATTTTGTAAAATCCCACTTCATCATTTTTTTGGTTTATTTTAACCAAGATACCTTTTCTGTGATAAGCTGGAATGATAAGTACAATTTTCTGTTTCTAAATTATTCTAGTTAATTATTGAATCTCTGGGAAATATGGGAGCTGGGGGCAGAAAGGATGACAAGTGATTCTTCTTCAAAATCTAGTTCACCAATTCTCTATTATCTTTAACCTTTCAACACTGTAATGCTTAGTGAATAGAGGGTATATCCTAATCTTTTAGATTTTAAGTCTATTCACTAATTTTTGAACAATGAACACTCACCATTTTTATAACAAAAAAAAAAAAAAAAAAAAAAAACAACTGTAGTTTTCTCAGGTATTTATTCCATGATTTTAAACTAGGAAAAAAGTACTGGGTTATGCGACATTTAATGAATACTGGTGACTTAGTTTGTGGGGTGTAGTTATATATGTAAAATTTTATAGCAATTAGCAATAGGATTGTCTTCAGGCTTCTTGACAGCTGGGATGACATTTGTACTATTTTCTTGCAGGTTAAAGTACCTCCGAGTCAAGTTAATTTGCAACATGTTGTACAAAGAGGGCAATAGTTTTTAGTGAGGATTTGATGTCATGTTTTCCTCTTACTGATATTTCATTAGCTATCCCTTAACTTCTGCCTGAATCTTCTTTGTTCTATGTTAGTGCTCTAAAGGGAAACAGTCACAATTTTTGAAAACTAATTCTTTACATTGTACAGATGAACCCAGAAAACATTAGAGTCCAAAAAGACACACACGTTTCTTTGTAAGACTCTCACACATCAAGCTTGCTGTTCCCAGCACTGTCTCTGCAAGCCTTCAGTGACCATGGAATCCCAAGAGGCTCTCCAAAGTCTTTGTGTCTTTAGAAACAGTGCAAGTGAGATAATTTCCCATTCTGAAGGAGATGGAGTCATAAAGTTATGAACCTTTATTAGGGTTTCTCTCTCTGTCTCTCTTACAGTAATAATAGTCATGACAGGAGCTGTACACTGAGCTGAAGGTTCTGCTGAGGAAAAGAGTGAAGTAGGTGATTTCTACTGAGACACACTCTCTTTTTTTATTAATCATTTTATTTGTTTACATTTCAAATGATATCTCCATTCTGCATTTTCCCTCCACAAACCCTCCATCCTATCCCCTTTCACTTTGCATCTATGAGGGTGCTCCTCAACTCACTGACCCATGACCATGCTATAGCATCCTCCTATGCTGGGACATCAATCCGCTGTAGAACCAACAACTGAGTCTCTCTCTTTTATTTTCCAAATTTTTTTGGTAGGTATTTTCTTTATTTACATTTCAAATGCTGTCCCAAAAGTTCCCTCTATCCTCCCCCTGCCCTGCTCCCCTACCCACCCACTCCCACTTCTTGGCCCAGGCATTCCTCTGAATTGGAGCATAAAAGTTTGTAAGACCAAGGGGCCTCTTTTCTCAATGATGGCTGACTAGGCCATCTTCTGCTACATATGCAGTTAAAGACACGACCTCTGGGGTTTCTGGTTAGTTTATATTGTTGTTCCTCTTATAGGGTTGCAGACCCCTTAAGCTCCAGGGGTACTTTCTCTAGCTTCTCCATTGGCAGCCCTGTGTTCCATCCTATAGATGACTGTGAGCATTCACTTCTTTATTTGCCAGGCACTGGCATAGCCTCATACTAGACAGCTATATTAGGGTCCTTTCAGCAAAATCTTGCTCTCCTAAGCAATAGTGTCTCAGTTTAGTGACTGATTATGGGATGGATCCCCAGGTGGGGTAGTCTTTGGATAGTCCATCCTTTCCGCTTAGCTCCAAACTTGGTCTCTGTAACTCCTTTCATGAGTATTTTGTTCTCTATTCTAAAGAGGAACGAAGTATCCACAAACTGGTCCTAATTCTTCTTCATTTTCTTGTGTTTTGCAAATTGTATCTTGAGTATTCTAAGTTTCTGGGCTGATATCTACTTATCAGTGAGTGCATATAAAGAACTTCTTTTGTGATTGGGTTACCCCACTCAGGATGATATCCTCCAGATACATCCATTTGCCCAAGAATTTCATAAATTCATTGTTTTTAATAGCTGAGTAGTACTCCATTGTGTAAATGTACCACATTTTCTGTTTCCATTCCTCTGTTGAGGAACATTTGGGTTCTTTCCAGCTTCTGGCTATTATAAATAAGGCTGCTATGAACATAGTGGAGCATGTTTTCTTATTACCAGTTGGAACATCTTCTGGGTATATGCCCAGGATAGGTATTGCCAGATCCTCCAGTAGTACTATGTCCAATGTTCTGAGGATTCACCAGACTGATTTTCAGAATGGTTGTACAAGCTTGCAATCCAACCAGCAATGGAGGAGTGTTCCTCTTTCTCCACATCCTCACCAGCATCTGCTGTCACTTGAATTTTTGATCTTAGCCATCCTGACTGGTGTGAGGTAGAATCTCAGTGTTGTTTTGATTTGCATTTCCCTGATGATTAAGGATGTTGAAATTTTTTTCAGGTGTTTCTCAGCCATTCAGTATTCATCACTTGAGAATTCTTTGTTTAGTTTTGTACCCCATTTTTAATGGGGTTATTCCTTTTTCTGGAGTCCAGCTTCTTGAGCTCTTTGTAGTTATTGGATATTAATCCCCTATCAGATTTAGGATTGGTAAAAATCCTATCCCAATGTGTTGGTGGCCTTTTTGTTTTATTGACAGTGTCTTCTGCCTTACAAAAGCTATGCAATTTTATAAGGTCCCATTTGTCAGTTCTTGATCTTACAGTCATTGCTGTTGTGTTTCGGGAATTTTTCCCCTGTGCCCATGTCTTCGAGGCTTTTACCCACTATCTCCTCTATAAATTTCATGTCTCTGGTTTTATGTGGAGGTCTTTAATCTACTTATACTTGAGCTTTGTACAGGAGATAAAAATGGATCAATTTGCATTCTTTTACATGATAACTGCCAGGTGTGCCAGCACCATTTGTTGAAAATGCTGTCTTTTTTCCACTGGATGGTTTTAGCTCCCTTGTCTAAGACCATAGGTGTGTGGATTCATTTCTGGGTCTTCAATTCTATTTCATTGATCTACCTGTGTGTTGGTATACCAGTACCCTGCAGTTTTTTTTTTTTTTTATATCACAATTGCTCTATAGTACAGCTTAATGTCAGGCATGGTGATTCCCTCAGAGATTCTTTTGTTGTTGAGAATAGTTTTTGCTATCCTAGGTTTTTTATTGTTCCAGATGAATTTGCAAATTGCCCTTTCTAACTCAGTGAAGAATTGAGTTGGAATATTGATGAGGATTGCGTTGAATCTGTAGATTGCTTTCAGCAGGATAGGCATTTTGACTATATTAATCCTTCCAATCCACGAGCATGGGAGATCTTTCCATCTCCTGAGAGCTTCTTCTATTTCTTTCTTCAGGGACTTGAAGTTCTTCTCATACATGTCTTTCACTTCCTTAGTTAGATTCACACCAAGGTATTTTATATTATATGTGACTATAGTGAAGGCTGTTGTTCCCCTAATTTCTTTCTCAGTCTGTTTATGCTTTGTGTAGAGAAAGGCCATTGATTTGTTTGAGTTAATTTTATATCCAGCTACTGCGCTGAAGCGGTTTATCAGGATTAGGATTTCTCTGGTGGAAATTTTGGGGTCACTTATATATACTTTCATATCATCTGCAAATAGTGATACTTTGACTTCTTCCTTTCCAATTTGTATCCCCTTGATCTCCTTTCGTTGTCGGATTGCTCTCGCTAGGACTTCAAGTACTATATTGAACTGGTAGGGAGAAAGTGGGCAGCCTTGTCTAGACCCTGATTTTAGTGGAATTGCTTCGATTTTCTCCATTTAGTTTGATGTTGGCTACTGGTTTGCTGTATATTGCTTTTATTATGTTTAGGTATGGGCCTTGAATTCCTGATCTTTCCCAGACCTTTCTCATGAATGGGTGTTGGATTTTGGTCAAATGCTTTCTCAGCATCTAAGGAGATGATCAAGTGGTTTTTATCTTTGAATTTGTTTATATAGTGTATTGCGTTGATGGATTTCCGTATATTAAACCATCTCTACATTCCTGGGATAAAGCCTACTTGGTTATGATGGATGATCGTTGTGATGTGTTCTTGGATTCAGTTTGCAATGATTTCATTGAGTATTGATGAGTAGATATTCGTAAGGGAATTTGGTCTGAAGTTACCTTTCTTTGTTGGATCTTTGTGTGGTTTAGGTATCAGAGCAAATGTGGCTTCATAGAATGAATTGGGTAGAGTACCTTCTGTTTCTATTTTGTGGAATAGTTTGAGGAAAGTTGGAATTAGTTCTTCTTTGAAGGTCTGATAGAACTCCACACTAAACCCATCTGATCCTGCGCTTTTTTTTTTTTTTTTTTTGGTTGGGAGACTATTAATAACTGCTTCTATTTCTTTAGGAGAAAGGAAACTGTTTAGATAGTTACTCTGATCCTGGTTTAACTTTGGTACTGGTATCTGTCTAGGAAGTTGTCCATTTCAGCCAGTTTTTCTAGTTTTGTTGAGTATAGCCTTTTGCAGTAGGATCTGATTATGTTTTGCATTTCCTCAAGTTCCATTGTTATGTCTCCTTTTTCACTTCTGATTTTGTTAGTTAAGATACTGTTAAGATGCCCTCTAGTTAGTCTGGCTAAGGGTTTATCTATCTTGTTGATTTTCTCAAAAACCAGCTCCTGGTTTGGTTGGTTTTTTGAATAGTTCTTTTTGTTTCTACCTGGTTGATTTCAGCCCTGAGTTTGATTATTTCCTGCAGTCTACTACTCTTGGGTGAATTTGCTTCCTTTAGTTCTAGAGATTCTAGGTGTGCTGTCAGACTGCTAGTGTATGCTCTCTATAGTTTCTTTTTGGAGACACTCAGAGCTATAAGTTTTACTCTTAGGACTGGCTTCATTGTGTCCCATAATTTTGGGTATATTTTGGCTTCATTTTCATCAAACTCTAGAAAGTCTTTAATTTCTTTCCTTATTTCTTCCTTGACCAAGGAATCACTGAATAATGTTGTTCAGTTTCCATGTGAATGTTGGCTTTCTATTATTTATGTTGTTATTGAAGATCAGCCTTAGTCCATGTTGGTCAGATAGGATGCACAGGATAATTTCAATATTTTTTTTCAACTTTTATTAGATATTTTCTTCATTTACAATTCAAGTGTTATCCAGAAAGTTCCCTGTATCCTCCCCCCTCCCGGCCCTGCTCCCCTACCCACCCGCTCCCACCCATGGCCCCGGCGTTCCCCTGTATTGGGGCATATAAAGTCTGCATAACCAAGGGGCCTCTCTTCCTATTGATGGCCAACTAGGCCACCCTCTTCTATATATGCAGCTAGAGACATGAGCTCAGGGGTACTAGTTAGTTCATGTTATTCTTTCACCTATAGGGTTGAAGACCCCTTCAGCTCCTTGGGTACTTTCTCTAGCTCCTTCTTCCTTGGGAACCCTGTGTTCCATCTAATAGCTGACCATGAGCTTCCACCTCCATGTTTGCCAGGCGTTGGTATATTTTCCCCCGAGACAGCTATATCCGGGCCCTTTCAGCACCATCTTGCTGGCATATGCTATAGTGTCTATGTTTGGTGGCTGATTGTGGGATGGATCCCTGGCAGCCGCAGTCGTTGGGTACATCCTTTGGATTCAGCTTCACAAATGCTCTCTTTAACTCTTTCAATGTGTGCTTTGTTCATAATTCTAGGAAGGGGTGACGTGTCCACATTTTGATCATCCTTCTTCTTGAGTGTCATGTGTTTAGTAAATTGTATCTTGGGTAGTCTAGGTTTCTGGGTTAATATCCACATTTCAGTGAGTACATGTTATGTGAGTTCTTTTGTGAATGGGTTACTTCACTCAGGATGATGGCCTCCAGATCCATCCATTTGCCTAGGAATTTCATATATTTATTGTTTTTAATAGCTGAGTAGTACTCCATTGTGTAAATATACCAAATTTTTTGTATCCATTCCTCTGTTGAGGGACATCTGGGTT
>LR756439.1:359083-416174 GCA_902729485.2 Mus minutoides
TCTACTCCTATTATCCTTAAGTTTGGTCTTCTCATTGTGTCCTGGATTTCCTGGATATTTTGTGTTAGAATCTTTTTGCATTTAGCATTTTCTTTGATTGTCTTGTCTATGCTCCCTATAGAATCTTCTGTGCCTGAGATTCTCTCTTCCATCTCTTGTATTCTGTTGCTGATGCTCATATCTATGGTTCCTGATTTTTCTCCTATGGTTTCTATCTCCAGGGTTAACTCCTTTTGGTTTTTCTTAATTGTTTCTACTTCCATTTTTAGGTCCTGGATTGTTTTGTTCCATTCCATCACCTTTTTGGTATTCTTTTCCTGTAACTCTCTCAGTATTTCCTCTTTAAATGCTTTTAGTTGTTTATCTGTGTTTTTCTGTAACTCTCTAAGTTTTTCCTCTTTATATGCTTCTAGTTGCTTATCTTTGTTTTCCTGTATTTCCTTCTTATAGTCCTCCATCATCATCATGACCAGTGATTTTATATCCATGTCCTGCTTTTCTGGTGTGTTGTTCTATCTAGGACTTGATGTGGTGGGTGAGTTTGGGTCTGGTGATGCCAAGTACCCTTGGATTCTGTTGCTTCCTTTCTTGCGCTTTCCTCCTGCCATCTCTGCCTGAGGAGCCCTGGAGTTGGTGCAGACCAGAAAGCTCCCACTGTTTTGTCCTGGGCCCTTATCAATCTCCTGGCTGATGTCTCAAGTTCCACGAGATTGGGCCAGAGCAGAGGCTGTGTTCCCCTGTTCACCTCACTTCCAGAGATAGCCTGGGGAGTCACGAAAGAGCCTAAGAGAGTGCACAAAGCCTGAGTCCCGGGCCCTGAGCTCCTGATGTGGTCTTAAAGTCCTGGTGTTGCTGGGCTCAGAGGAAAGATGGCGGGGTGGCGAGTGCTCTGGCTGAGAGAGGCCCAGCCGCCGGTGGGGCGGAGTTCTTGGATCCCGCCCCTGGGGGCAACTGCTGACCCACTGCTCCCCACACCACCTCTGCACTGCACTCACGCGTAACCCCGATGCAATTTTAAAGTCCTGGGGTGTCCCTAGCTGTGTCTGCTGGGCTCAGAGGAAAGATGGCGGGGTGGCGGGTGCTCTGGCTGGGAGAGGCCCAGCCTCCGGTGGGGCGGAGTTCTCGGATCCTGCCCCTGGGGGCAACCACTGACCTGTTGCTCCCAACACCACCACTGTACTGCACTCACGCGTAACCCCAATGCGATCTTAAAGTCCTGGGGTGTCCCTAGCTGTGTCTGCTGGGCTCAGAGGAAAGATGGCGGGGTGGCGGGTGCTCTGGCTGGGAGAGGCCCAGCCTCCAGTGGGGCGGAGTTCTCGGATCCTGCCCCTGGAGGCAATCGCTGACCTGCTGCTCCCAACACCACCACTGCACTGCACTCACGCGTAACCCGGATGTGATCTTAAAGTCCTGGGATGTCCCAAATCAATATTTTTGTATCTCTGGAGGCCTGTTTTGTGACCAATTATATGGTCAATTTTGGAGGAGATACCATGTGGCTCTGAGAAGAAGTTATATCCTTTTGTTTTAGGATAAAATGTTCTGTAGATATCTATTATATCCATTTGTTTCATGACTTCTGATAGTGTCCATGTGTCTCTGTTTAGTTTATGTTTCCAGGATCTGTCCAATGGTGAGAGTGAGGTGTTGATGTCTCATACTATTATTGTGTGTGTCAGGCTGTGTCAATGTGTGCTTTGAGTTTTACTACAGTTTCTTTAATGAATGTGGCTGCCCTTGTATTCAGAGCATAGATATTCAGAATTGAGAGTCATCTTGGTAGATTTTACCTTTGATGAGTATGAAGTGCTCCTCTTTATCATTTTTGACAATTTGGGGTTGAAAGTCAATTTTATCCAATATTAGAATGGCTACTCTAGCTTGTTTCTTTGGAGCATTTACTTGGAAATTTTTTTCCAGTTTTTCACCCTCAGATAGTGTCTGTCTTTTTCCCTGAGTAGGGTTTCCTGTAAGCAACAAAACGTTGTGTCTTGTTTGTGTAGTCAGTCCATTAGTCTATGTCTTTTTATTGGGGAATTGAGTTCATTAATGTTAAGAAATATTAAAGAAAAGTAATTTTTGCTTCCTGTTATTTTTGTTGTTAACGTTGGGATTCTGTTCTTGGGGCCATTTTCTTTTAGGATTTTTAAGGATTACTTTTTTGTTTTTTCTAGGGTGTAGTTTGTAGGGTGTGGTTCCCCTTTATTATCCTTTGAAGGGCTGGATTCGTGGAAAGATATTTGTGAATTTGGTTTTATCATGGAATACTTTGATTTCTCCATCTATGTTAATTGAGTATTTTGCTGGGTATAGTAGCCTGGGCTGGTACTTGTTTTCTCTTAGGGTCTGTATAACATCTGTGCAGGATCTTCAGGCTTTCATAGTCTCTGGTGAGAAGTCTGGTGTAATTCCAATAGCCCTCCTTTATATGTTACTTGACCTCTTACCCTTACTGCTTTCAATATTCTGTCTTTATTTAGTGCATTTGTTGTTCTGATTACTTTGTGTCGGGAGGAATTTGATTTATTGTCCAGTCTATTTGGAGTTCTGTAGGCTTCTTATATGTTTATGGGCATCTCTTTCTTTAGGTTTAGGAAGTTTTCTTCTATGATTTTGTTGAAGATATTTGCTGGCCCTTTAAGGAAAGTCTTCATTCTTGTGTACTATTATTATTCGTAGGTTTGTTCTTCTCATTGTGTCGTGGATTTCCTCGGTGTTTTGAGTTAGGATCTTTTTGCATCTTCTATTTTCTTTGATTGTTGTGCCCATGTTCTCTAAAGAATCTTCTGCACCTGAGATTCTCTCTTCCATCTCCTGTATTCTGTTGCTGATGCTCACATCTATGGTTCTGATTTCTTTCCTAGGGTTTCTATATCCAAAGGTCTCTCACTTTGGGTTTTCTTTATTGTTTCTAATTCCCCTTTTAGGTCCTGGATGGTTTTGTTGAATTCCATTACCTATAGTTTTTAAGTTTTATTATAGTTTTCCTATAGTTCTTTAAGGGATTTTTGTGTTTCATCATTAAGGACTTTTACCTCTTTAGTAGTGTTCTTCTGTATTTCTTTAAGTGAGTTATTAATGTCCTTTTTAATGTCCTTCTTAATGTCCTCTACCAGCAACATGAGATATGATTTTAAATCTGAGTATTGCTTTTCGAGTGTGTTGGGGTAATCAGGACTGGCTGTGGTGGGAGTCCTGGGTTCTGATTAAGGTGAGTGGTCTTGGTTTCTGTTATTAATATTCTTACATTTGCCTTTCTCCATCTGGTAATCTCTGGAGTTGGTTGTTATAGTTGTGTCTGGTTGGAGCTTGTTCCTCCTGTGATTTTGTTAGCCTCTGTAAGCAGTCCTGAGAGTCCAGTTCTCTCCTGAGTCTCAGTGGTTGGAGTAGTCTCTGCAGGCAAGCTCTCCTCTTGCAGGGAAGGTACACCGAGGTCTAGTGTTCAGACCTGACTCTTGGCTAAAGATGAAGGCCCAATATATGTCCTGTCCCAGAAGATGTGTTGCCTCTGTGGTCTGCACACTCACCTGCACAGACTGGTCTCTATGGGACCCAGGATCCAAGTTGTCTCCCTCATGAGCTCTGGCAGGCAAAGCCCTCCTGGGCAGACACCTCTCCTCAGGTGGGGAAGGTACCCAGATGTCTGGAGCCTGAAACTGGTTCTGTTCCAGAAGCTGTGTTGCTTCTGCAGTCCACACTCTCACCCATGCATACTGGTCTCTGTGGGACCCAAGATGGGTCCCTCACGAGATCCGGCTGGCAAAGCCCTCCCAGGCAGACACCTTTCCTCAGGTAGGGAAGGTGCCCGGATGTCTAGTGCCTGAAACTGGGCCTGTCCCAGAAGCTGTGTTGCTTCTGTGGTCTGCTCAGTCATCGTTTGCAGTCTGTGAGCTGACCTCCACAGACTTGACTCTGAGAGACCTGGGGCCCAAGATGGCTCCCTCATAACCTCACAAGTTCCAGCAGGGAAAGCCCTTCCCAGTGGACACCTCTCCTCAGGCAGGAAGGGTGCCTGGATGTCTAGAACCCGAAGCTGGTTCTGTCTCAGAAGCTGTGTTGCTTAGCAGTCTGCTCACTCACCCTTTGCAGTCGTGAGCTAACTTGTGCATACTGGTGTCTGAGTGATCTGGGACCCAAGATGGCTCCCTCACAAGTTCTGGCAGGCAAAGCCCTCTCGGGCAGACACCTCACATCAGGTGGGGAGGTGCTCAAATATCTAGCGGGGTTGCTTCTGCCTGTCCCAGAAGCTGTGTTGCTTAGCAGTCTGTTCACTCACCCTTTGCAGTCCACGAGCTGACCTGCACAGACTGCTCTCTGAGGGACCCAGGACCCAAGTTGGCTTCCTCCTGAGCTCTGGCAGGCAACCCCCCCGCCCCCGGCAGATACCTCTTCTCAGGCAAAGAAGGTGCTGGGATATCTAGTGCCTGAAACTGGGCCTGTCCCACAAGCTGGGTTGCTTCTGCCGTCTACTCAGTCACCGTTTGCAGTCTGAGAGCTGACTTGTGCAGACTGGTCTCTGAGTGACCTGGGACCCAAGAAACAACTGAGTCTCTTAAGCAAAGAAAATAAGTGAGATCTGGTAAGTGCTCATGTATGGAGAAGAGAGTCTGGGACAGAAACACAAGCAAAGAAATTTCAAATAAGGATGAAGAATACTTTTCAGGCTATAAGCAAATTTGCTAAAGAGAAGAGTGTCCCTGACCTGGTGCTAATCCATGATGTTCCAAACATTGTGAGATAAAATCTTGTCTGATTCTGATTATTGGTTAATTTTCAAACATATTGAATCTGACTTCAAAGTTGCTTAGGGATCATAGCAAGTATGTAATTTCTGTTTCTATTTTCCACATTTTACATGAATCATACTGAAAATTTAAATACAACAATAATAAATGTTGAGAAAAAAGCTTGACAAATATTAAAATGAAATTATAGTCATCTAATTTTGGAAAAAAAATCTAGAATCTAAACCAGCTTCTATAGTAAAAACATGTTTGTATATAAACTTACATGGATGTCTGGAGCAGGTCCTAAGAGTCAGTGATGTTCTGACTGTAGAGGCAGATTTCTACCTTGAAATTGGAATATGGGCTGAAGGGCAGATGACATTGTCATAGGAAGTTTTGTACAATGATCACATAAGATGAACATTATGTGACTTCCCCTTATTTAGTGATATCCAGAAGTCTCTAAGATCTTAATATTATGTTTCCTGGCTTTCATGTTTGGTAATGTTTATACATGTAGACATGGGCATGGCAAGCAAAGATTTAATCATTGGACTATTCTATATCACTTATTTTCTTTTTATTTAAATTTATATAATGCTAACTTCTCATAGTCTGAGACTCTATGTAAGTCTTGAAGTTAAATGAACCTCACAAGCTCTATTTCTAAAAGTTTGATTAAATTGGGGGATTCATAAATAGATACCTATAATTTTACATTGCTAGTGTCTTATTTTCTTTATTTGTATACATACAATTTTTGCGTAGGTGCACTATAAGTTTAGTTGTACTTTTCATCGATTGTGTGGGACATGGTCTATCAGTTGCTTGCAACTTGAATTATGCTAGGTGTGCTGGTCTGTGATCCCAAATAACTTCTTGTGTCGAACTCTCCAGTGCTCTGACAAAAGTTTATAATAGTAGCATTTCTATTGTCATTCCTATTCTGTTCACATTTAGGCAGTCAAATCTGCAAGGCTTTATGTGTATTGCATCTGACATTCCTAGAAGACACAACCTCAAAGCCTATTAGCCTTTCCTCTGGTTCTTACAATCGTACTTACTTGTTTTCTAAATGGTCAAAGAGCCTTATGTGCAAACATTAAACTGTAAACATCTTAGTAAGAACTGGACTCCAAAATCTGCATTTCATTTTGATATGATTTTTCTGTAACAAAAGGTCAATTCTGATAACACAGTACAGGTAGCAATATACAGATTACATTTATGCATTAGGAAATATATATACACATGTTTAAATATATGTGAATATATGCATATAAATATATGTACATATATGTACACACATATATTTACATATATGTACACACATATGTATTTTTATATATGTAGCAAAAATTCAAGAAAAAAAGCCATGAGTATAAAAGTGAGCAAGGAAAGTTATTATCGATAGTCCATCCTCTCATCTCAGCACCAAACTTTGTCTCTGTAACTCCTTCCATGGGTATTTTGTTTGTTATTCTAATGAGGAATGAAGTATCCAAGCGTTGGTCTTCCTTCTTTTGATTTTCTTGTGTTTTACAAATTGTATCTTGGGTATTCTAAGTTTCTGGGCTAATATCCACTTATGAGTGAGTGCATATCAAGTGACTTCTTTTGTGATTGGGTTACCTCAGTCATGATGATATCCTCCAGATACAACCATTTGCCTAAGATTTTTATAAATTCATTGTTTTTTAATAGCTGAGTAGTTCTCCATTGTTTAAATGTACCACATTTTATGCATCCATTCCTCTGTTGAAGGAAATCTGGATTCATTCCGGCTTCTGGATATTGTAAATAAGGTTGCTATGAACATAGTGAAGCATGTGCTTTTATTACCAGTTGTAACATCTTCCGGATATGTGCCCAGAAAAGGTACTGCTGGATCTTCCCGTAGTACAATGTCCAATTTTCTAAGGAACCACCAGACTGATTTCCAGAATGGTTGTACCAGCTTGCAATCCCACCAGCAATGGAGGAGTGCTCCTCTTTCTCTACATCCTCACCAGCATCTGCTGTCACTTGAATTTTTGATCTTAGCCATTCTGACTAGTGTGAGGTGGAATCTCAGGTTTGTTTTGATTTGTATTTTCCTGATGATTAAGGATGTTGAACATTTTTTCAGGTGCGTCTCAGCCATTTGGTATTCCTCAATTGAGAATTGTTTAGTTCTGTCCCCCATTTTTTAATGAGGTTATTTGAATTTCTGGAGTCCAGCTTCTTGAGCTTTTTTTATATATCGGATATTATTCCCCTATCAGATTTAGGATTGGTAAAAATCCCTTCCCAATCTGTTGGTGTCCTTTTTTTCTGAATGACAGTATCTTTTGCCTTACAGAAGCTTTGCAATTTTATAAGGTCCCATTTGTCAATTCTTGTTCTTACAGCACAAGCAATTGCTGTTCTGTTTAGGAATATTTCCACTGTGCCCATATCTTTGAGGCTTTCCCCCACTTTCTCCTCTATAAGTTTCAGTGTTTCTGGTTTTATGTGGAGTTCTTTGAACCTTTTAGACTTGAGATTTATACAAGCAAAGAAGAGTGGATCAATTCTCCTGCTTCCTTATGATAACCGCCAGTTGTGCCAGCACCATTTGTTGAAAATGCTGTCTATTTTCCACTTGATGGTTTTAGCTCCCTTGTAAAAGAGCAAGTGAGCATAAGTGTGTGGATTCATTTCTGGGTCTTCAATTCTAGGTCTTCAATTCTATTCCATTGATCTAACTGTCTGTTGCTATACCAGTATCATTCAGTTTTTTTTTTGTTTGTTTTGTTTTTTTTTTTTTTATCACAATTGCTCTGTAGTACAGCTTGAGGTCAGGCATGGTGATTCCATCAGAGGTTCTTTTATTTTTGAGAATAGTTTTTGCTATCCTAGGTTTTTTGTTATTCCAGATGAATCTGCAAATTGCCCTTTTTAGTTCAGTGAAGAATTGAATTGGAATTTTGATGGGGATTGCATTGAATCTGTAGATTGCTTTCGGAAGGATAGCCATTTTGACTATATTAATCCTGCCAATTCATAAGCATGGGAGATCTTTCCATCTTCTGAGATCTTCTTCAATTTCTTTCTTCAGGGACTTGAAGTTCTTATCATATATATCTTTCACCTCCTTAGATTCACACCAAGAGATTTTATATTATTTGTGACTATTCTGAAGGGTGTTTTTTCCCTAATTTCTTTCTCATCCTGTTTATGCTTTGTGTTGAGAAAGGTCACTGATTTGTTTGAGTTAATTTTATATCCAGTTACTTCACTGAAGCTGTTTATCTATTTTAGCAGTTCTCTGGTAGAATTTTTAGGGTCACTTATATATACTATCATATCATCTGCAAATAGTGATATTTTGACTTCTTTAGGAAGCCTTTTTTTTTATTTTTTTATTAGATATTTTCTTAATTTACATTTCAAATGCTATTCCAAAAGTCCCCTCCTCCCTCCCCCTCAGTGCTCCCCTGTCCACCCACTCCCACTTCTTGGCCCTGGCATTCCCCTGTATTGGGGCATATAAAGATTGCAGTACCAAGGGGCCTATCTTCCCAATGATGACCGACTAGGCCATATGGAGCTAGAGACATGAGTTCTGGGGGTTCTGGTTAGTTCATACTCTTGATCCTCTTCTAGGGTTGCAGACCCCTTCAGCTCCTGGGGTTCTAACTCTAGCTTCCCTATTGTGGGCCCTGTGTTCCCTCTTCTAGATGATTATGAGCATCCACTTCTGTACGAGACAGCTATATCAGGGTCCCTTAAGTAGGCACTAGCTGTCCTATGCCATAGTGTCTGAGTTTAATGACTTATTATGGGATGGATCCCCCGTGGTGGGGTAGTCTCTGTATGGTCCATCCTTTCATCTTAGCTCTAAACTTTGTCTCTGTAACTCCTTTCATGGGTATTTTGTTTCCTCTTCACAGGAGGAATGAAGTATTCACGAGGTGGTCTTCCTTCTTGATGTTCTTGTGTTTTGCAAATTGTATCTCGGATATTCTAAGTTTCTGGGCTAATATCCATTTATCAGTGAGTACATACCCAATGACTTCTTTTGTGATTGGGTTACCTCACTAAGGATAATATCCTCCAGATACATCCATTTGCCCAAGAATTTCATAAATTCATTTTTTAAAATAGCAGAATAGTACTCCATTGTGTAGATGTACCACATTTTCTGTATCCATTCCTCTGTTGAGGGACATCTGGGTTCTTTCCAGCTTCTGGCTATTATAAATAAGGGTGCTATGAACATAGTGGAACATGTGTCCTTTTTACCAGTTGGAACATCTTCTGGGTATATGCCCAGGAGAGGTATTGCTGGATCTTCTGGTAGTACTATGTCCAATTTTCTGAGATAACGCCAGACTGACTTCCAGAGTGGTTGTACAAGCTTGCATTCCCACCAGCAATGGAGGAGTGTTCCTCTTTCTCCACATCCTTTCCAGCATCTGTTGTCCCCTGAATTTTTGATCTTAGCCATTCTGACTGGTGTGAGCTGGAATCTCAGGGTTGTTTTGATTTGCATTTCCCTGATGATTAAGGATGTTGAACATTTTTTCAGATGTTTCTCAGACATTCGGAATTCCTCAGTTGAGAATTCTTTGTTTAGCTCTGTACCCCATTTTTTAATGGGGTTATTCATTTTTCTGGAGTCCAGTTTCTTTAGCTCTTTGTCGATGTTGGATATTAATCCCCTATCAGATTTAGGATTGGTAAAAATCCTTTCCCAATCTGTTGTTGGCCTTTTTGTCTTACTGACTGTGTCTTTTGCCTTACAGAAGCTTTGTAATTTCATAAGGTCCCATTTGTCAATTCTTGATCTTACAGCACAAGCCTTTGCTATTTTGTTCAGGAATTTTTCCTCTGTGCCCACATCTTCGAGGGTTTTCCCAATTTTCTCCTCTATAAATTTCAGTGTCTCCAGTTTTATGTGGAGGTCTTTGATCCACTTAGACTTAAGCTTTGTACAAGGGGATAAGAATGGGTCAATTCGCATTCTTCTACATGATAACCGCCAGTTGTGCCAGCACCATTTGTTGAAAATGCTGTCCTTTTTCCACTGGATGGTTTTAGCTCCCTTGTCAAAGATCAAGTGACCATAGGTGTGTGGGTTCATTTCTGGNGTTTATCAGGTTTAGGAGTTCTTTGGTGGAATTTTTGGGGTCCTGAATATATACTATCATATCATCTGCAAACAGTGATATTTTAACTTCTTCCTTTCCAATTTGTATCCCCTTGATCTCCTTTTGTTGTCGAATTGCTCTGGCTAGGACTTCAACTACTATATTGAATAGGTAGGGAGAAAGTGGGCAGCCTTGTCTAAGGAAGCCTTTTAAGCAAAATAATATCTTAAGTAAATTCTTTTCATTGAAACTTCTTGAATTAAGTTGATATAAATATTACCACATTGTATGTTCCTGCAAAAACATTCTGTGGTTCTGAAAAAATGGCAGGTATTGGAAAATGGAAGATTGACTTACAGATTTGGAGATGGAATTAGTGTAAATGCTTCAGAGTAAAAATAAAATCATAGGTATTTTCTTCTCTTATCATTTCACACTGCTCTTCACTGAATAATAGTTAAGGTCCTGACTCATTTTTTATTATTAAGTTATTTATTCACTTTACAGGCTAATAGCAGCCTTCCCCCAGTCCCCACAGCCCCTTCCTTTTTCTTCTGAGAATGGGAGGCCCCCCTCATTATCAACCCACTCTGGCATTATAAATCAACTGTAGGTCTAGGTTCATTCTCTCCCACAGAGGCAAGACAAAGGGGCTGGGAATGGGATCCACAAGCAGGCAACAGATTCAGGGAGAGCTCTCTCTCTAGTTGTTGAGAGACACACAGGAAGACCAAGCTGCCCACCTGCAACAGGCCTAGGTCCAACCCATGTTTTTTTTTTTTTTTGGTTGGTGGTTCAATCTCTAAAAGCCCCCAAGTGTGCAGGTTCTTTGACTCTGTTGGTCTTCTTGGGAGTCTTCAATTTTTCCACCAACTCTTCCTTCTAATGTTTGTCTCTTGGTGTCTGCATTGCTCACAGAGACTCTCAGAGGACAGTTATGCTAGGCTTTTGTCTTCAAGTATCATGAGTATAATTAACTGTCAGGGATTGTTTCTTGTCCACAAGTTGGGCCAGTCATTCTCTCAGTCTCTTCTCCATTTTTGTTCCCAAACATCTTAGAGGCAGGATACATTTTGGGTTGAAGCTTTTTGGTTGTGTTGGTGACCTTATTCTTCCACCAAGAGTCTTGTCTGGTGAAAGTAGGTGGCTTCATCAAAGTTCATATCTCTCACCACTAGGAGTTTCAGCTAGAGTTACTTCCATAGACTTCTTGGAGATGGCACCATCCTAGGTATCTAGCACATCCTTAGAGATTCCCCTGCCTGCCACTGATTTCTGTTCTCTCCTCTACATCCCTACATGTTATCTCCCTGCCATGTTCACTTCACCCACCTGGTTCCATCCCTCTCTCTACTTCTAATATCTGTTTTATTTCTCTTTCTGAGGGAGAGTAAAACATCATTCTTTGGACCCTACTTGTTATTGGACTTCTTTGGATCTGGGGTTTGTAGCATGGTTATCCTGTACTTTATGGCTAATATCTACTTATATGTGAGTATACATCATGTATGTCCTTTTGGATCTACTCCAAGTAGGTGGGATTTAAGAAGGTCTAATACATGCTGTGTTTCTAACTTCTTTCTGTAAACTGCTGTATATTCCTTTTATTTTTTAATAATATGAATGAATATGCAAAAATCAAATTATCACAAAGACTCAGGGCACAGTTTAAAAGAGTGTCATAATTAGTTCATTATATGCATGGCATGAATATTCACATGTCTTGTTTTTTTTTTTTTTTTCAATATCTAGCCATTTCTCTGTGTTGTTTATTCTACAAAGTCTCCCTCTTTCTTACCAATCACCTTTAAGCAACCATTCAAATTTTTATTCTGTTTTATTGTGGTAGGAGATAAAAAATTCTACTGGAATTCTCAAGGGAAATTCATCTTAGTGAAGAACACTTACATCAAGAAATAAGTGATTATATTTGGATTATAATACATAGGCTGTGGTAGTGGATTTTAGAATGTTGTATTCCAGATTCAGATAATATTTAGAGTGAGATACTACCTGAACTTCTCCACATCAAAATATAGAAAAAATTACCAACTATATTTGGTACAATTCTCTGTCATTAAATCAATACTTTGCTCTGTGGAGTTATGAGTTGGTATGTGATTATGAAGATTTGTTTGCATATCTCAATATATACCTATGCTGTGCTCTCTATTAATGTAATTATAATGTAAATACTCATATTTGCCTGGGTAGTTTTTAAATGCATTTTGTTTTTGTGAATAGCTTGATGTTTCATTTGCTTTGTAATAGATGACCTTGGTGTGTATCAGCTGATACAAGTCACTTCTAATGGCCATGTGAGGACATCTATGGTTAGAAACTAGAGCTTGTTTGCACATTGTTATTTTTGTCTTTTCCTTGCTGTTTTGAATCATCTATTTTAATTATACTGCCATTTGGTAAGAGTTCACCACACTGCATACAGTTGCTATTGCTCTTTCCCAGTATGATTCATAAATTACAATTCATTCTGGATTGTAGAAGTGAGCATTTCTTCCACTTGTACTCACTAGCCATTTTGTTTCACAGGATGGAACTCCATTATTCTTAATGTTAACATTTCAATAAAATGTAGTAGAATTTCTGTCCATAAATATCTGCATTTATAGGTTTTAACAATTTCATTGATATTTATTAATGATGATGATAAAATATTTGTCTTGAAACAGAGTTCTGCTATGTTCCACAGTGTGACTTGGAAATAGGCGGTACTGTGATTCTTGCACATAAATGTCCCAACTTAGAAAACTTACTTCAACACATAGTTCACAAATGTGATTATTACCATAATTTAAAGGGAAAAGTGCTGAATGACCTAATGGAGTCCAGTACCATGGCAATAGGAATAGGACTTTCACTTCAGAGTATACTTCGTATTCTGGGAAATTTCTCTCTTCTTTTCTACTATCTAATCCTATACCAGAAAGAACACACATTAAAGATCATAGACATGATTCTCATACATGTGTTCACATCTAACTCCTTGATCATTATCTCCAAAGGTTTCCCCCAGATAATGGGAGCTTTTGGGTGGAACCAGTTATTCAATGATGTTGGGTGCAAACTTATTTTATGTGTTCAAAGGCTCAGCAGGAACATGTCTATTATCACTACTTGTCTCTTGAGTGTCTTCCAGGCAATCACCATCAGCCCCAGGAATTCCTATTGGAAGAAATTTAAAGCCAAAGCAACAAAGTTTATGGGCTTGTCCATTTCTCTCTTCTGGATCTTATTCATGCTAGTAAATATGCCTTTCCCTGTGTATACATCTACCAAGATGAATAGCAAAAACAAGACACAAAAGAAAGATTCTGAATTCTGCCATTCTCTAGGCCGTGACAAAATAGTTAATTTACTGTATACGGCATTTTATGTGTTTCCTGAAGTTGTATTTTCTCTGCTCATTGTATGTTCTAGCACCTTTATGATTGCAGTACTTCATGTACACAAAAAGAGGGTTCAACACATCCTCTGTACTCATACTTATCCAAGAAGCTCCCCTGAAAACAGAGCCACACAGACCATCTTGATTCTTGTTTGCACCTTTCTAGCATTTTATACACTCTCTTCAATTTTGCAAAGCTATATTGCTCTTTCACACGATCCCAGTCGGTGGGTAATGCATATCACAGCCATCATTTCTATGGGTTTTCCTACTTTAGGGCCATTTGTGATGAGTCATGATTTCACTGTTTCCAGATTCTGCTTTACTTGGATAAGAAATATAGAAAAACCATGATATTGTAATAAAACAATACATTGAAGTTGTTTATTATTATTTTAAAGATGGAGATCACTTGGGTCACTGGTGTCAAAATATATGTATAATAATAAAATAATATATGGTGAGATCTCATCCATTTATCATTTCACAGCAGAATAGTACTATAGTCTCCCTTATATGTTATAACCTGAATGGATCTACAATACTATGATAATATGGTTGGTTATTTGTGTTGTATTTTTCCCTACTTTATTGCTTTATCAGGCTCACCTTATTTATTTATTTATTTATTTATTTATTTATTTATTCATTTATCTTACATTCTAGATTTTATTCCGCTCCCGGTATACCCTCCAATTGTTCCATATCCCATACCTCCTCCTCGCCCCCTGTCTTCACAAGGATCTCACCCCCTACCCTTCCTACCCACCAGAACTTTAAACTCCCTGGAGTCTCTAGTATCTTGATGGTTATGTGCATCTTCTCTGACTGAACTCAGACCCAGCAGTCCTTTGCTGTATATATGCTTGAGGCCTTATATCAGCTGGCGTGTGCTGCCTGTTTGGTGTTCCAGTGTTTGAGAGATCTTGGGGTTCCAGTTTAATTGAGTCCTCCTATAGGGTTGACCTCCTCCTCAGCTTCTTTTGGCTTTTCCCTAATTCAGCCACAGGGGTCAGCAGCTTCTGTCCATTGGTTGGGTGCAAATATCTGTATTTCACTCTTTCAGCTGCTTATTGGGTCTTGCGGAGGGCAGTCATGATAGGTCCTTTTTGTGAGTGCTCCATAGCCTCAGTAATAGTGTCAGGCCTTGAGGCTTCCCATTGAACCAGATCCTACTTTGGGCCTGTCCCTGGACCTTCTTTTCCTCAGGTTCATCTCCATTTACATCCCTGCAATTCTTTCAGACAGGAACAATTATCGATCAGAGTTTTGACTGTGGAATGGCAATCTGATCCCTCATTTGATGCCCTGTCTTTCTGTCAGAGGTGTGTCTACAAGTTCCCTCTCCTCCTTGTAGGGCGGTTCATCTAAAGTCCCTACCTTTGAGTTCTGAGGATCTCTCACTTATCAGGTCTCTGGTACATTTAGGCTCATTTTTGCTGTTGTTGTTGTTGTTCAAGAGGGTTATGCTTGGATTTTTTTCCTCCAGTGCAGGGCATAACAAATGTATGAAATTGTTAGCAGTATGAAAGCTAACAAATTCAGATAACTGTATCTTGTTGGGGTACGCCATTTGCAGCGTACCCAAGAACCGAGTTCCCTGGAAGGCAAACTGGGGCTAAAATGGAGAGACCAGATGGGAGAGAAAAATAGACACCAGGACAGAATCACTCTGTTCAAAGCATCTCTACTTTATTTAGGAATCTTTCTTGGTTGTAAGAGGGAAGACCCTGCCCACAATCAGTCCCTGCAAGTGTCTGGATTCGGTCTGAAGTCCCATACACTGTGTATTGTCCCAAGGCTGTCTCAGCAGGAAGCAGGATGCAGGTGAGGCATGGGGACTGGTAGCAGGAGTCCAGGTACAGCTCAGAGGCATTTAGCACAACAAAGGAAGCCGGTCTTAGCTGGAGAGCCATGTGGTTTCCTGTGCCCTGCCTCAGCAGCGGTCTGCTTTCAACCTGAAGCAGGCTTGGGGGAGGGGGCTACAGTATCTGCTTTATTTTTTCATGCTTTATGAGTCTAATTTTTTGTATATATATATATATATATATATATATATATATATATATATATATATATTAAAAAAACCTATATATATCCACACAGTTATTGTTTTCCACAAGACCTGTGAAAACTGACATAAGATACTATCCCAGCACTGAGGGAAGAGGAAAATAGGCATGGATTTTCAATACTAACTGAAATCCTAGTAGCATTGCATAGTTGCATGTAAAGAGAGAGATTCATTTTACTATAATGTTGTGACTATGTGTTAGACTGAGCACATTCGGTGGCAGGCAGTACACACAATAGTACTTGGGCAACATAATGTAAACTTTATGGAATTTAGAAGTACTTGAATGACAGGGTAGATGTGAGAGAATTTTGGAAAATGTTTTACTCTGATCAAAATACAGCATATAAAAATTTTAATGAATTGATAAAAAATATAAAAAGTACCAGTGGAAGTGGTGCGCATAGGAGTAAAACAGAGGTAAAAGTAATATGAAGTTCTAATCTGCATATTCAAACAATGGCTCATTGGTATTAATCTTAGGTAATTTTTCTTGAGGCTAAAACAGGATAGGGAACAATATGTTCAAGAACAGCAGCTGACTGAGACAAATGCAAAATGCAGATACTTACAGCCAACCACTGGACTAATGTCAGGGTCCCTACAGAAGAGTTAGGGAAAGGATCAAAGGAGCTGAAGAGGATGGCAATCCCATAGGAAGAATAACCATATCAATTAGTCAGAAACTCTGTGGTGAATTCCTAGAAACTAAGCCACTAACCAAAGAACATACATAGGCTGGTCCTTGGCCTACTCCCCACTTCCCACCTGCATATTTGTAGCATAGTACTGCCTTGTTTTAGTGGGCAACAATGTTCCTAATCCTGTAGAAACATGATCCCCAAGGGAAAGGGGTAGGATGAGGTGGGAGTAGGTGGGTGGATGAGAGTTGTAGATGGGTGAGGTGCATCCACTTAGAAGTGAAGGAGATGGGAAATGTGGGAAAAGATCTCTTGGAGGGGTAAGAGGAAAGGGGCAACATTTGGAATGCAAATAAATAAAAGAATTAAAAGGAAAATGAAACAAACAAAGAGAAACAAAAAGAATGTAAGGAAGAGATGATTGCTGTCTATCTATCTATCTATCTATCTATCTATCTATCTATCTATCTATTCATATATCTATCATCTATCATTTATTTACATTCCAGCCATTACCTCCTTCTTATCTTCCCACAGTTCTTAATTCCATTCCCTCTCCCCTTGTCTCTGAAATGGTGCTATTCCCCCCAATATTTCCCTTCTGTGGAGTCTAAAGTACCTCCAGGATTAATCACATTTTCTCCTACTGAGGCCAAACCAACCAGTCTTGTGTTATATATGTGCTGCCAAGGACCAGCCTGGTTATGCTGCCTGATTGGTGACTCAGTTTCTGAGATGTCCTAGGGGTCCTGGTTAGTTTAGACTCCTGGTCTTCCTATGGGGTAACCCTTTCCTTCAGCTTCTTTAGTCCTTCTGCTAATCTTCTCCTTCTTCATATCCCTTATGGCGATAGGGGTACCAGACTTCAGTCCAATGGTTGGGTATAAGAATTTGCATTGGTCTCATTCAGCTACTGGTAGAGCCTCTTGAAGGAAAGCCTGTCTATAAACACATCATGAGATCAGTAATAGTGTTAGATTTGGTGACCACACTCATGAAGATCCCAATTTGGGCTGGTCAATGGACACCCTTTACTTCAGTCTCTTCTCCATTTTTGTCTCTGGCATTGTTTTAAACAGGAACAATGTAGGGTCAGAAATTTTGAATGTGGGTTGATAACCCCATTGCTCCACTTGGGGCCCTGTCTATCTACTTGAGGTGGATTCTTCAAGTTCACTGTTCCTACTGTTGAGCATTTTGGCTTAGATCATCCCCTTTGAGTCCTGAGAGTCCCTTACCTCCAAGGTTTCTGGAAAATTTTTAGAGGTTTCCCTGCCTCACACCCCCAGAAGCTGTATATATCCACTCATTATCCTGGTCCTCTGGGTTTCTCTCCTGTTCTCCCCCTCCAGTACCTGGTCCTGTTCCTCTTTTTCTTCCACCTCCCCTCTCCCACCATGGTGCCCCCTCTTCTGCTTCCCAGGATTGTAGGAAGCCACAGTGGCTTCCGGGGAAAGCCTCCGCCCGGGTGCTCCCGGGGAAAGTCTCTGCCCGGTGGCTCCCGGGGAAAGCCTCGGGCTTTCAGGAAAGCTTCTGGCTCTGGGAGCCTCCGGGTCCCTGCCATTACAAGATGGCGGGGGACCGGCCGGCTATCAGGGAAGAGAGCCTAGTGCGCATGCGCAGCTCTCTTCAGGCTCTCCTCAAATGATAGCCCCTCCTGAATGGGCAATATGCAAATGAGGTGCGGCTTGTGGCACCAATGAGCGGGCCATATGCTAATGAGGTGTAGCTTGGTGCACCAATCCACAACCACTATGACACCCTCCCCCTTCCCTGGGAGAGTATAAAAGCAGCAGCTCTGCTGCTGTCCAGGGTCCTGGTGATCTACTATCAAGGTGCTCCAGAATAAAGCTGACTGAGAAGATCCTGGTGGTGGCGTGACTTTCTTCTGGTTGAGGGAGGCGCGTCGCAAGTGGTGCCGAGAACACGGGAACTGAAGACTATCTTCGTGGGATCTGAACTCTTCAGGAACAGAAGACTATCTTCATGGGATCTGAACTCTTCAGGAACCGAAGACTTTCTTCGTGGGATCTGTACTCTTCAGGAACAGAAGACTATCTTTGTGGGATCTGAATTCTTGAGGAACCAAAGACTGTCTTCGTGGGATCTGAACTCTTCAGGAACCGAAGACTATGTTCGTGGGATCAGAGCTCTTCAGGAACCGAAGATTATCTTCGTGGGATCAGAATTCATCGCTATGGAGCGGCAGTACCGGTAAGCTTCCCGGAAGATTTTAGAGAGGTTATGCTTCCCTATATTGTTAATCCACTTTGGATTGGTGTGGCCATTTTAGTTGTCCTAACGGCCCTCCAAACACTGTTAGAAAAGCAGAGTGGTAAAGACAAAACAGCAAAGGGGAGGCTATAACCTACTCTTAAAATTAAGGGGGAACAAGAAAAGGGGATTTACCCTCTCTCAAGGAATTTCAGCTTTCTAACCTTGACTCCTCTTCGGAAGAAGAGGTGGTGGATGAGGAGGCTGCTAAATATGAGAGGGAGCGATACCACCTAGATGATAAAGGGTATCAGCTCAAAAATAAAGCAAGAAAAGGTCAGAAGAAGATAAACCTCAGTAAAAGGGCCCCTGTAAATTCGCCTGTGGCTCAAGTACCATCTGCTCCTTCTTACAATCCAAGTGATGAGGGAGTGAAGCTTAGTGGAGGGAAACACTCTGGAAGATCATTTAATCCAGAGGTATGGCGAGAGATTAGCCTATCCTTCCCAGTCTATGCCAATGATCAAGGGGGATGTTATTTTCAACCCATTGACTTTAAAACAATAAAATCAATAGCAGAATCTGTCCGTACATATGGAGTAGCTGCAGCCTTTACTATTGCACAGCTAGAGACATTGACAGCATATTGCCTCACTCCATCTGATTGGAATAACCTAGTGCAAGCCAGCTTATCACCAGGTCAATATTTGAAGTGGAAAACTTTTAGCTATGAATTTGCAAATCAGCAGGCGGCTACAAACTTGGCCACCAGACGTGATCCTGATCAGCATTGGGACGTGGATATGTTACTTTGCCTAGGCCACTTTTCAAATGAGCAGACTACTTATCCAGAAGTAGTCTACACCAAGATTAATGGGGTAGCCACCAAAGCATGGAAAGCATTGCCTAATAAAGTAAAGGTATCAGGAAACCTTACAAAAATCATACAGGGGCCCACAGAGCCATTCTCAGATTTTGTGGCAAGGTTGTTGGAAGTGGCCAAAAAAGTTTTCAGGGATCCTGATACAGAAATGCCACTCATAAAGCAACTTGTCTATGAGCAATGTACTAAAGAATGCAGAAATGCAATAGGGCCACTTAGACATAAAGGATTGGAATATTGGATGAAAATATGTAGAGAAATTGGAGGACCATTATCAAATGCTGGCCTTGCAGCAGCTGTAATGGCGGCAGGCAAAGAACAGGGAGATAGCTGTTACAAATGACAAAGGGACACTTTAGGAGAAATTGCCCAACCAAAGGGTTCCAAACGTCAAGAGTTAGAGTAAATCAGCCTGGCCTTTGCCCAAAATGTAAGAAAGGTAATCATTGGGCGAGCGAGTGTAAATCAGTAAAAGATATTAATGGGAAACCACTGTCATCAGGAGCCCGTCCAAAAAACAGACAGCGGGGGCCCCCCCATCCCCAGGGCCTGCAAATGTATGGGATACTACAAATCCCGTCCTTGAGGCCTCCACAGTATCGCAGAGAGCCACTTCAGGCTCCACGGGACTGGACCTCTACTCCACCACCAGACTCATATTAACACCTCAAATGGGGGTCCAAACTATAGAAACAGATTTTAAGGGCCCACTACCTGAGGATACAGTTAGACTAGTACTAGGAAGATCATCCTCTACGCTGCAAGGACTAATAATTACTCCAGGGGTCATTGATCCGGATTATACAGGCCAAATTAAGATACTTGCAGCTTCCCCTTGAGGGATATCTGCCATTTCCCCGGGAGACAGGATAGCACAGTTGTTACTGTTACCCAGTCTTCATAGGCATTTCCCAGCTAATGACAGAGGGGAGAAGGGTTCTCAGTTCACCTACCTCTCCTGTGAATTGGGGAACCGACCTATGCTTACTTTAGAGATTGAAGGGAAGTCCTTTTTAGGACTAATGGATACTGGAGCAGACAAAAGTATTATATCCATCCATGACTGGCCGGTAAAATGGCCCTCTCAGCAAGCCTCACAGAGTTTGCGAGGATTGGGTTTTGAGTCAACACCTCTGATTAGTGCCAAAGAACTTACCTGGAGGGAAGCAGAAGAAAAATCAGGGAAATTTACTCCATATATAGTCAATATTTCTATGAATTTATGGGGAAGAAATGTTTTAACATCCATGGGGTTTATCCTTACAAACCAATACACAACTCAAGCACAGCAAATGATGACCCACATGGGATACCAGCCTGGAAAAGGTTAGGGATGGTTGCTTCAAGGCCTCCCTGAACCTATGAGGACAAGCCAAATTTTACAGAGAAGGGCTGGGTTTTTTGTAGGGGCCATTGAGAGAGGATTACCCATTACTTGGAATACAGAGGAGCCAGTGTGGATTATTCAATGGCTTCTGTCCTCTGAAAAACTTCAGGCAGCAAGAGATTTGGTTAAGAATCAGAGTTAGGTCATATTGTTTCCTCACAGTCCCCTTGGAATACTCCTATATTTGTCATTAAGAAAAAGTCATGAAGATGGCGATTATTGCACTATTTAAGAGCCATTAATAATCAAATGCAAATTATGGGACTTATTCAACAAGACCTGCCACTGTTATCCAGCTTGCCTAGCGGTTGGCCTCTTATAATTGACATTAAGGACTGTTTTTTCTCGATTCCTTTAGCCCCTCAAGATAGTCCTTATTTTGCCTTTACCATCCCATCCCTAAATAATGAGTACCCTGATGAAAGATACCAGTGGGTAGTCTTGCCACAGGGTATGGCCAATAACCCTACTATGTGTCAGTTATACGTAGGGGAGGCCATTCGCCCAGTAAGACAGAAGTACCCTAAAACCAACATTTTGAATTATATGGATGATATTTTGCTTACGAGTAAGGATATTGATAACTTGCAGGCTACTTATTTGGCATTGATTGAGGCCTTAAAAGAGAAAATTGTATATTGTACCTGAAAGGGTACAGATGGGAGAAATTGGAAATTTTTAGGAGCAAGGATATATTCAAATCATGTTAAGCCACAAAGATTGGAAATTAGGAAAGATCATTTACGAACACTAAATGACTTTCAAAAATTGTTAGGAGATATTAATTGGATTCACCCCTATTTGTCCTTGACTAATGCAGAGTTGCAACCATTATACAATATTCTGAAAGGGGATTCTCAGATCTCGTCCCCCCCGAACACTCACGCCGCAAGCGTGTCAAATGTTGAATAAGATGGAGGAAAATTTAAGTAAGGCCTGCCTGCAAAAATTTTCTCCAGACCAACCACTGATGTTATGTATTCTTAAAACCTATAAACAACCTACTGCGGTTATTTGGCAAACTGGGCCTCTATTGTGGATTCATCCTCATATTTTATCATCCAAAACATTAGAGTATTATCCAGCCATGGTTGCCCAAATAGCCATATTAGGTATAAAAAGCTGCATACAGAGTTTTGGATTGCCCCCCTTAAAAATTATAGTACCTTACACAGTCCATCAGGTTCAGACTTTGGCAGCCCTGGTAGATGATTGGACAATATTTCTTTGTAGCTATTCAGGTATTATAGACAACCATTATCCAAAACATCCTTTGCTACAATTTATACGAGAACACCCCATTATATTTCCCAAAGTGACTTCATTAGAACTCATACCTGATGGTCTAGACATTTACACAGATGGCTCAAAGACAGGCATAGGTGCCTATATGGTAAACAGTGATGAACCTGTTATGATACAATTTATCCCGGGAACACCCCAATTGGTGGAGTGTTTAATTGTCCTGGAAGTATTTAAAAGGTTTCACACAACTTTCAATTTAATATCAGACTCAGTTTATGTAGTAAATGCAGTGAAAATGCTGGAATTAACAGGGCCTATTTAAGTTTCCAGCCCTGTTGCAAATATCCTGTCAAAAATACAAAGCTTGATATGGAACAGAACCTGCAAATTTTTTATTCAACATATTCGAGCTCATACTTCTGGCCCAATGAGTCATAACAATGCTCTGGTGGACGCTAGCACTCGTTCCACCTTTATTTTTTTTACATCACCAATAGAATAAGCTCGAGAATTTCATAAGCTGTACCATGTTCCTGCCTCCACCTTACAGAAAAATTTTCATATTTCTAGAGCATTGCTCGTGAGATTCTCCTTCAATGTTCCAATTGTGTACAGTTCCATCACCCACCTCATACAGGAGTCAATCCTCGTGGTCTTAAACCTTTACATATATGGCAAATGGAAGTAACGCATGTTCCATCCTTTGGTACCCTTAAATATGTCTATGTGTCAGTAGACACTAGTTCAGGTGTGGTCCATGCCTCCCCTGCAACTGGAGAAACCTGTATAAAGGTTGTGTCCCACTGCCTTGAAGCATGGGCAGCTTGGGGAAAACCTTCACATCTTAAAACGGACAATGGCCCAGCCTATACCTCCTCATCTTTTGATAAATTTTGCACTTCTATGCAGGTGCACCATACTACTGGAATCCTTTATAATCCCCAGGGTCAGGGCATTATTGGACAAACTCATAGAACCCTCAAAGAAATATTACAAAAACAAAAAGAGGGAATAGGACATGGTAGATCACCAAAAGAAAGACTATTCTTAGCCCTTTTTACTTTAAAATTTTAAATTTTGGATAATAATGGCCTTTTGGCAGCTGATAGGCATGCTGACATAATCCCTATACATTCACAATATGTTAATTGGAAAGATGCGTTATCTGGGTCATGGCTAGGTCCAGACCTGGTTATTTCACAGTCCAGGGGAGCGGATTGTGTTTTTCCTAGGGACAAAGAACCAATTTGGATACCTGAAAGACTGATACAAAGAGTGCCCCCTCCCTTGGAAGATGCAGCAGATAAAAAGGATAATGAAGAAACACCTACATCTATTGATACTCCTGATGAATCTGCAAATGAGTAATATGTTAAAATTATGGACTGTTGCCCACACTTGGCCATTCCCTATGCCAGTACATAAAAAAAAAAAAAAAAAAAAAAAGGAAGAACTATTTGGGTTGATTCAATTTTCTTGTGTTTCCCATTTTAAGAATTTGTGTATTACCCCACTAACTGCTAATATGTCTGCAATCTTTAATTATAGCAGGGAGTTGTCGGAGTACCTTCAAGAGAATTGGACTGCAGAGGCAGAATGATTTTTCCAGAAGCTCCTTATCCAGATTTCTATCCTGAACGGCACCAGAGTCGACCCTGTCACCTTGGGAGATTTTACCTCTTGGTGGTCCAATGCCTTTTCCTTTTCTAAAGAATGGGCTAGGATGCTATTTTGGGGTGTCCTGGTGTTTGCAGGTTGTGTACTTTGCCTCTGGTTGTTATGTCATATGAGACGCACTCAGGCTTGACTGAAAGCTGTCGTTATTCAAGCCCTGATGGCCGTAGATGAAGATACCTCATCTGAGTTCTGGTTGGCCCCTCTTAAGAGTTTGTAATGATTTCCTAGCAGACTGGTTTGCCAATACTTCCCCAGTTTAGGGGCAGACCTGATGACTTCCGCTATACCACTTCAAAGGATGACGGAGAAAGGAAACTTAATTTTGCTGACAGAGTGTCACAATACAGTGCAGGGGACATTCCATACAGGATAGATTCCTCGAAAGCATGTCAAATTGCATGGAGGTTTCATGTCATCCTGACCTATCCTCCCCCTGATAAAAGACACAGAGACAGGTATGCTAAAGTACGCCTATCAACAACTAGGGCGGAAATTCATTACAATGTCTCACAATTGCACAAAGGATTTGACCTCTGTTACAGTGAAGTCCACCAGCAATGTGCTGGTGGCATCTCCTCCTATTCCAGATCTCTGCAGAGACAGACTGGTGGTCATGTCTGATGGTAGCCTGATTTCCTATCAGTCACTTGTCAGGCTGGGGTGTTCACTGACCAGATTTGCAGGACTTCATATTTAATTAATAAAGAAGGGGGAGATGTAGGAAGCCATGGCAGTTCCCGGGGAAAGCCTCCACCCAGCGGCTCCCAGCCTCCGGAAAAGCCTCCGGCCTCTGGGAAAGCCTCTGGCCTCCTGGAAAGCCTCCAGCTCCCCGCCATTACAAGATGGAGGGGAACCGGCCAGCTGTCAGGGAAGAGAGCCTAGTGAGCATGCGCAGCTCTCTTCAGGTTCTCCTCAAATGATAGCCCCTCCCAAATGGGCAATATGCAAATGAGGCATGGCTTGTGGCACCAATGAACGGGCCATATGCTAATGAGGTGTAGCTTGGTGCACCAATCTGCAACCACTACAGCACCCTCCCCCTTCCCTGGGAGAGTATAAAAGCAGCAGCTCTGCTGCTGTCCAGGGTCCTCTGAATCTACTATCAAGGTGCTCCAGAATAAAGCTGACTGAGAAGATCCCATTCGTGGCGTGACTTTCTTCTGGTCGAGGGAGGCGCGTAGCACAGGATTATTTTGTTTCCACTTCTAAGTGGGATTAAGAATCCTCACCTTGGCCTTCATTCTTATGGTCTGTGGGTTGTATCCTGAGTACCCTGAGTATTGTGTACATTTTGGTTAATATTCACTTACTATACATTTCGTTTTGAGTCCGAGTTACCTCATTCAGGATAATATTTTCTAGTTCCAGACATTTTCCTGCAAAATTAATGATGTCCTCATTTTTTTTTCATATTTTAATTTTTATTAGATATTTTCTTTATTTACATTTCAAATGCTATCCCAAAAGTTCTCTATACCTTCCCCCTGCCCTGCTCCATTACCCACCCACTCCCACTTCTTGGCCCTGGCATTCCCCTGTTCTGGGGCATATAAAGTTTGTGAGACCAAGGGGCCTCTATTCCCAATGATGGCTGACAAACCCATCTTCCGCTACATATGCATCTAGAGACAAAGAGCTCTGGGGGTACTGGTTAGTTCTTATTGTTGTTCAACCTAACGGGTTGTAAACCCCTTCGGCTCATTGGGTAATTTCTCTATCTCCTCCACTGGGGACCTGTGTTCCATTCTATAGATGACTATGAGCATCCTCGTCTGTATTTGCCAGGCACTGGTATAGCCACACTCGGGATAGTTATATTAGGGTCCTTTAAGCAAAATCTTGCTGGCATATGCAATAGTGTCTGGATTTGGTGACTGATTATGGGATAGATCCCCAGGATGGGTAGTCTGTGGCTGGTCCATCCTTTTGTCTGAGCTCCAATCTTTGTCTTTGTAACTCCTTACATGGGTGCTTTGTTCTCTATTCTAAGAAGGAATGGAGTATTCATACTTTGTTCTTTATTTGTTTTCCAAATTGTATCTTGGGTTTTCTAAGATTCTGGGCTAATATCCATTTATCAGTGAGTGCATATCAAGTGACTTCTTTTGTGATTGAGTTACCTCACTAAGGATGACATCCTCCAGATACATCCATTTGCCCAAGAATTTCATAAATTCATTGTTTTTAATAGCTGAGTAGTATTCCATTGTGTCAATGTACCACATTTTCCGTATCCATTTCTCTGTTGAGGGACATCTTGATTCTTTCCAGCTTCTGGCTATTATAAATATGGCTGCTATGAACATAGTGGAACATGTGTTCTTATTACCAGTTGGACAATCTTCTGGGTATATGCCCAGGCGAGATATTGCAGGATCTTCCGGTAGTACTATGTCCAATTTTCTGAGGAACCTCCAGACTGATTTCCAGAGTGGTCATTCAAGCTTGCAATCCCACCAGCAGTGGAAGAGTGTTCCTCTTTCTCCACATCATCACTAGCATCTGCTGTCATCTGAGTTTTGAAAATAGTCATTCTGACTGGAGTGAGGTGGAATCTCAAAATTGTTTTGATTTGAATTTCCCTGATGGTTAAGGATGTTGAACATTTTTCAGGTGCTTCTCAGCCATTTGGTATTCCTCAGTTGAGAATTCTTTGTTTAGCTCTGTATCCCATTTCTTAATGAGGTTATTTGAATTTCTGGAGTCCAGCTTCTAGAGCTCTTTGGATATATTGGATATTATTCCCCTATCATATTTAGAATTTGTAAAAATCCTTTTCCAATCTGCTGGTGGCTTTTTTTGTCTTATTTACAGTGTCTTTTGCCTTACACAGCTTTGCAATCTTATAAGGTCCAATTTGTCAATTCTTGATCTTACAGTACAAGCCATTGCTGTTCTGTTTAGGAATTTTTCGACTGTGCCCATAACTTAGATGTTTTTTCCGACTTTCTCCTCTATAAATTTCAGTGTCTCTGGTTTTATGTGAAGGTCTTTGATCCACTTAGACTTGATATTTGTACAATGAGATAAGAATGGATCGATTTACATTCTTTTGCACCATAACTGCCATTTGTGCCAGCACCATTTGTTGAAAATGCTGTCTTTTTTCAGCTGGGTGGTTTTATCTTCTTTATCAAATATCAAGTGACCATAGGTGTTTGGGTTCATTTCTGGGTCTTCAATTCTATTCATTTATCTACCTGTCTGTTGCTGTACAAGTACCATGCAGTTTATTTCACAATTGCTCTGTAGTACAGCTTGAGGTCAGGCATGGTGATTCCACCAGAAGTTCTTTTATTTTTGAGGATAGTTTTTGCTATCCTAGGTTTTTTATTGTTCCCGATGAATGAGCAAATTGCCCTTTCTAACTCAGTGAAGAATTGAGTTGGAATTTTGATGGGGATTGCATTGAATCTCTAGATTGCTTTCAGCAAGATAGCAAGATAGCATGGGAGAACTTTCCATGTTCTGAGATCTTCAAATTCTTTCTTCAGAGACTTGAAGTTCTTCTCATACATGTCTTTCACTTCCTTAGTTAGATTCACACCAAGGTATTTCATATTGTTTGTGACTATTGTGAAGGGTGTTGTTTTCCTAATTTCTTTCTCATCCTGTTTATCTTTTGTGTAGAGAAAGGCCACTGATTTGTTTGAGTTAATTTTATATCCAGCTACTGCGCTGAAGCTGTTTATCAGATTTAGGAGTTCTCTGTTAGAATCTTTAGGGGCACTTATATATACTATCATATTATCTGCAAATAGTGATATTTTGACTTCTTCCTTTCCAATTTGTATCCCCTTGATCTCCTTTCGTTGTCGGATTGCTCTGGCTAGGACTTCAAGTACTATATTGAATAGGTAGGGAGAAAGTGGGCAGCCTTGTCTAGTCCCTGATTTTAGTGGGATTTCTTCGATTTTTCTCTCCATTTGGTTTGATTTTGGATATTGGTTTGCTGTAGATTACTTTTATTATGTTTAAGTGTGGGTCTTGAATTTATGATCTTTCCAAGACTTTTGTCATGAATGGGTGTTGGAGTTTTTTCAAATGTCTCCTCAGCATCTAATGAGATGATCATGTTGTTTTTTGTCTTTGAATTTGTTTATATAGTGAATTACATTGATGGATTTCCATATATTAAACCATCCCTGCATTCCTGGGATGAAGCCTAGTTGCCCATGATGGATGATCGTTTTGTTGTGTTCTTGGATTCAGTATGTGAGGATTTAATTTAGTATTTTTGCATCCATATTCATGAGAGAAATTGGTCTGAAGTTCTCTTTCTTTGTTGGATCTTTGTGTGGTTTAGGTATCAGAGTAATTGTGGCTTCATAGAATGAATTGGGTAGAGCACCTTCTGTTTCTATTTTGGAAGTAGTCCATTTCATCCAGGTTTTCCAGTTTCATTTAGCATAGCCTTTTGTAGTAGGATATGATGATATTTTGAATTTCCTCAGGTTCTGTTGTTATATCTCCTTTTTCATTTTTGATTTTGTTAATTAGAATACTGTCAATGTGCCCTCTAGTTAGTCTGGATAAGGGTTTATGCATCTTGTTGACTTTCTCAAAGAACCAGCTCCTGGTTTGGTTGATTCTTTGAATAGTTCTTTTTGTTTCCACTTGGTTGCTTTCAGCCCTAAATTTGAATATTTCCTGCCCTCTACTCCTCTTGGGTGAATTTGCTTAGATTTGTTCTAGAGCTTCCAGGTGTGCTGTCAGGCTGCTAGCATATGCTCTCTCTAGTTTCTTTTTGGAGGCACTCAGGGCTATCAGTTTTCCTCTTAGGACTGCCTTCATTGTGTCCCATAAGTTTGGGTATGTTGTGGCTTCATTTTCATTAAACTCTAAAAAGTCTTTAATTTCTTTATTTCTTCCTTGACCAAGGTATCATTGAGTAGAGTGCTGTTCAGATTCCATGTGAATGCTGGCTTTAAATTATTAATGGTCTAATTGAAGATCAGCCTTTTTCCTTAGTAATCTGATAGGATGCATGGGATAATTTCAGTATTTTTATATCTGTTGAGGCCTGTTTTTTGACCAACTATATGGTCAAGTTTGGAGTAGGTACCATGTGGTACTGAAGAGAAGGTATATCCTTCTGTTTCAGAATAAAATGTTTTGTAGATATCTATTAAATCCATTTGTTTCATAATTTCTGTTAGTGTCTATGTGTCTCTGTTTAATTTCTGTTTTCAGGATCTGTTCATCGGTGATAGTTGTGTGTTGAAATCTTCCACTATTATTGTATGAGGTGCAATGTTCAATGTGTGCTTTGATCTTTACTAAAGTTTCTTTAATGAATGGGGCTGCTCTTGAATTTGGAGCATAGATATTCAGAATTGAGAGTTCATCTTGGGAGATTTTACCTTTGATGAGTATGAAGTGTCCCTCATTGTCTTTTTTTTGATAACTTTGGGTTGAAAGTCAATTTTATTCAATATTAGAATCGGTACTCCAGCTCATTTCTTGGGACCATTTGCTTGGAAAATTATTTTCCAGCATTTAACCCTGAGGTCATGTCTGTCTTTTTTCCAGAGGTGGCTTTTCTGTAAGCAGCAAAATGTTGGGTCCTGTTTGTGTAGCCAGTCTATTAGTCTATGTCTTTTTAGTGGGGAATTGAGTCCATTGATGTTAAGAGAAATTAAAGAAAAGTAATTTTTGCTTCCTTTTATTTTTGTTGTCAAAGTTGGGATTCTTTCTTGTGGCTGTCTTCTTTTAGGTTTGTTGAAGGATTAGTTTCTTGCTTTTTCTAGTTTATAGTTTCCATCATTGTGGTGGTTTTTTCCTGTTATAGTCCTTTGAAGGGCTGTATTCGTGGAAAGGTATTGTGTGAACTTGATTTTGTCATGGAATACTTTGGTTTCTCTATCTATGGTAATTGAGAGTTTTGCTGGGTATAGCAACCTGAGCTGCCATTTGTGTTCTCTTATGGTCTGTATAACATCTGTCAAGGATCTTCTGGCTTTCATAGTCTCTGGTGAGAAGCCTGTTGTAATTCTAATAGGCCTGCTTTTATATGTTACTTGACCTTTTTCCCTTACTGTTTTTAATATCCTGTCTTTATTTAGTGCATTTGTTGTTCTGATTACTATTTGTCATTAGGAATTTCTTTTCTGGTCCAGTCTATTTGGAGTTCTGTAGGCTTCTTGTATGTTCATGGGCATTTCTTTCTTTAGGTTTGGGAAGTTTTCTTCTATTATTTTGTTGAAGATATTTGCTGGCTCTTTAAGTTGAAAGTCTTCATTCTTGTCTACTATTATTATCCATAGGTTTGTTCTTCTCATTGTGTCCTGGATTTCCTAGATGTTTTGAGTTAGAATCTTTTTGTATTTTTCATTTTCTTTCACTGTTGTGCCCATGTTCTCTATGGAATCTTCTCCACCTGAGATTCTCTCTTCGATCTTTTATCTTCTATTGCTCATGCTTGCATCTATTGTTCCTGATTTCTTTCCTAGGGTTTTTAACTTCAGAATTGTCTTACTTTGTGTTTTCTGTATTGTTTCTACATCCTTTCTTAGGTCTTTAATAGTTTTCTTCAATTTCATCACCTGTTTAGCAGTGTTTTCCTGTGATTCTTTAAGGACTTCTACCTCTTTAGTGCTGTTCTCCTGTATTTCTTTAAGTGAGTTATTAAAGTTCTTCTTAAGATCTTCTACCAGCATCATGAAATATGATTTTGAATCAGAATCTTGCTTTTCAGTTGTGTTGGGATATCCAGAACTGGCTGAGGTGGGAGTGCTGGGTTCTGATGATAGTGAACATTCTTGGTTTCTGTTGGTAAGATTCTTATGTTTGCCTTTCGCCATTTGGTAAACTCTGGAGTTAGTTGTTATAGTTGTCTCTGGCTGGAGCCTGTTCCTCCTGTGATTCTGTTAGCCTCTGTCAGCTGTCCTTGGAGTCCGGCTCTCCTCTGAGTTTCAGTGGTCAGAGTACTCTTTTCAGGCAAGCTCTCCTTTTGTAGGGAAGGTGCACAGAGGTCTGGCATTCAGACTTGCCTCCTGGTTGAAGATGAAGGCCCGAAAGTTTCCTGTCCCCGAAGATGGGTTGCCTCTGCAGCCTATGCACTAACCTGCACAGCCTGTTCTGGGGGTAGCAGCCCTCCCCAGTGGCCACCTCTCCTCTGGAGGTGAAGGTACCTGGATGTCTGCAGCCTGAAATGGGGTCTCTTCCAGAAGCTGTGTGGCTTCTTCCTGTCCCAGAAGCTCTGTTGCTTCTGCAGTGCACTGCTCACCCTCCGAAGTCTGCAAGCTGATCTGTGCACACTGGTCTCAGAGGGACCTGGGAGACAAGATGGATCCTTTACCTGCTCTGGCAGTCATAGCCCTCCCAGACAGCCACCTCTCCTCTGGCGGGGATGGTGCCTGGATTTCTGCAGCCAGAAATGGGGGTCTGTCCCAGAAGTTATGTTGCTTCTCCCAGTCCCAGAAACTCTGTTGCTTCTGCAGTCTGCTGCTAACCCTCCACAGTCTGCAAGCTGATCTGTGCAGACCGGTCTCAGAGTGACCGGGGAGACAAGATCGATGCCCTCATTTTTAATAGCTAAATACTATTCCATTGTGTAAATGAAACATATTTTCTGTATCAATTCTTCAGCTGAGTTGTTTCCAGTTTTTCTCTATTACCAATAAGGCTGTTAGGAACATAGTGAAGCATGTGTGCTTGTGGAGCTTCTTTTGGGTATATTCCCAGGAGTGGTATAGCTGGATCCTTTAAGTAGAGCTATTTCCAGTTTCCCGAGGAACAACCAGATTGATTTCCAGAGTGGTTGTATCACTTTGTAATTCCATCAGCAATTTGAAAGAATGTTCCCCTTGCTCCACATCCTTGCCAGCATGTGTTGTGACTTGAAGTTTTGATCTTAGTCATTCTGAGTTTTAAAAGGTGGAAATTCAGGGTCATTTCAATTTGCATTTTCCTGATGATCAAGGCTGTTGAATATTTCTTTAAGTGCTTCTAGGCCATTTGAGATATTTCTGCTAAGAATTCTGTTTCACTCTGTACCCCATTATTTTATTGAGTTACTTTGTTTTTTTCTGGAGTCTAACTTCTAATCCTCTATCAGATGTAGGCTTAATGAATATTTTTCCCCTAATCTATTGGTTGTTGATTTGTCCTGTTAACAGTGTCCTTTGCCTTACAGAAGCTTTTCAGTTTCATGAGGTCCCATTTGTAAATTGTTGTTCTTAGAGCCTGAGCCATTGGTGTTCTGTTTAAGAAATTTCTCCCTGTGCCAATGACTGAGGCTCTTTCCCACTGTCTCTTCTATTAGATTCAGTGTATCCAGTTTTATGTTTATGTCCTTGATCCACTTGGATTTGAGCTTTATTTAAGGCAATAAGTATGTAATTATTTTTATTCTTCTACATGTCATCTGCTAGTTAGACCAGCACCATTTATTAAAGATGCTGTCTTTTTTGCAATGTATGTTTTTGGTTTCTTTGTCAAAGATCAACTGTTCTTAGATGTGTAGGTGTGGAGAAAATTGCATTAAGTGACTGCTCCCAGCCTACTGGTTGTGAGTTGACATGGGATTTCTGTATATCTCAGCATACTGAGACAGCAAGAATGCACATTTTCTCAGTAGGGAATTCTGGTATTCTGCTAAGTAAGCTGCAGGACTACGGAAGTGACATTCATGACTATTTCCTCATGAGAGAGTAACTTTGTATTTTAATTAGATAACACATACAAGTTGGACCTCAGACAGATTTCTCAATCTGAAAAATGGTTTGGGTTACCTTAAACCTAGATAAGACAATTCCTGAGAAACAGAAGTGTTGAGAATTAGAAGCTATGAGAAATCTTTGTTCTGCTTATCTATAAAAGATTCTGGAACATTCAATAAGCTATGCATTGGCACATTATTGCTGTGTATCCCCTCTGTAGTGAGTAATGCCACCCTCACTTGGGACTGCAATGCATTAGACTTTGACATGTCAGTTTATTTTGGGGTCTTTGAGTCTATTATGTTGATCAACATGTCTGTCTCTGTACCAATACCATGAAGTCTTTATTACTGTTGTTATGTAGTAAAACTTGAGGACAGAGATAGTGATTCCCCCAGAGAATTGTTTTGAATATCCTGGGTTTTTTATTTTTCCATATGAAGTTGAGAATTGCTCTTTCCATGTCTGTAAAGATTTGTCTTGTAATTATGATGAGGACTGCATTGAATCTGTAGATTGCTTTTTGTAAGATGGCTATATTCACTATGTTAATCCTACCAATCCATGAGGATGGGACATATTTCCATATTCTGAGGTCTTTTTCAATTTCATTCATCAGAGAATTTTAGTTCTTGTTATACAGACTTTTCATTTGCTTGGTAAAAGTTACACCAAGATATTTTATATTACTTGTGGCTTTTGTAAATGGTGTTGTTACCCTAGTTTCTTCCTCAGCCTGTTTATATTTGTATAAAGGAAGGCTATTGATTTGTTTGAGTTAATTTTATATCCTTCCACTTTGCTAAACTTTTTTCTTAGCTGTAAGAGTTCTCTGGAAGAATTTTGGGGGTCGCTTATACTATCATATCGTCTGCAAATTGTTATACTTTGACTTTTTTCTTTCCCATTCATATCTTCTTGATTTCCTTTTGTTTTCTGATTGCTCTACCTAGAACTTCAAGTACTATATGGACTAGATAGAGAATGCACACCTTGTCTTGTTCCTGATTTTAGTGGTACTGCTTCTAGTTTCTCTCCATATAACTTGATGTTAGCTGTTGGTTTGTTATATATTGCTTTTATTATGTTTAAGTATGCACCATGACTTCCTGATATCTCCAAGTCTTTTAACATGAAGTGGCATTGTATTTTGTTGAAGGCTTTTTTTCAGCATCTAATGAAATTATAATGCAATATTTTTCCTTGAATTTGTTTATATAGTGTATTACATTGATGGATTTTAATACATTGAACCATCCCTGCATCCCTGGGATTGAAGCTTACTTGATCACGGTGAATGATGGGTTTGATTTGTTCTTGGATTCAGTTTGTGAGAATTTAGGTCAGACCTCCTGTGTTCCTTGTTAGGGAGAAACCTTTGGGAGATACACAGCCTTTGGGATCCAGGGGCAGGATCTGCCCCAGTTGCAGGTAAAGGTGCAGAACAGAAGTACTGTGTCTCTGGTTATGGCAGACATCCTGGGAGAGAGGCATACTCTGGTGTGTGGGAAGGTATCAGGCCTGTCTATATGGCCCAGGTGGAGCAGACCATCTCTTTAGTAATTTGATGATTTATGAGCACTGTTCGATATTATAAAACTTTTTAAGAGATCCTCAAGGTAAGTGGTGTTTAAACTTTAAATGTCTTTTAAGGTTACTTACTGTCAACCTACAATAATATCTATCTGATCATAGCCTTGTACCCCATGGTCTGAGGACCCATAAATCCAGTAGTCCGCTAACATGTAGACTGTCAGAGGTACTTTATGAATTTTAACTTTTATTTTCAAAGCTATCTATGGTGTTACTGAAGCCATACCCTTTCTCTTCAGTGAGCCTTGATATAATAACAGCTGCTCTAACCTATAGACAATTGGTCTCAGTTGCCCTGGTGCAAGTCCATCAACAAACTATCTATTGCTTGCATTGGAATCATCAAAGCTAATTTGTACATGTTGTGAGACAAGGAGTAGTACCTCTCCTGTTGCTCCAGCCAGAACCTGTGATGAAACAAATGAGGCTGTATTTATTGAAAACTTTTGCTGCTTCTGATATAAAGATCATGAATAAGTTTGGAAGTTATACACTTGGATGTAAAAGGTGAAATTAAAATCTGTATATTGCATGTAATACTTCTGGTAATATAAATATTCTCTTCACTCTTCTCATTAATCATTATGAAAGGTTATTCTTCCAGGTCTACTCTCCTTACTCATTTTGTGCTATAGAATTACTCTCAATTAAGGTTTACCACCAATGGTGCCTTTCTACTTGTGCTGATTTTCATTGCTGTGACAGACAGAGTAGGCTGCCTGTATAGAACACAATACTGAGGAGTTTTCAACTCATACTCAGTTTGACAAGGTAGCACTGGCTTATGTACCATTTCATGGATACAGATTACTTTAGTTGCAAGGGATGGTTGTAAATTCTTCTGGAGTTGATCTCTGCTTTGACTTGTAATTGCTGATATAACACTTACAACTTTTTCAACATATTTCTGTATCATAATTTCTTTTTCATTTTCACTGAGATGTACAATGATATCTTGTGTGGATAAGATTATAGTTATTCTTTTACTCTTACTTCAATACAGTTCCTGAATTCCTGACTCAATCTTATTTGCTCAATGTTTAAAAACAGAAAATCGCTTACATTTTATAATAATAAATGTAATGATTAATTTCACTTTTTGTAGGGGAGTCCAGAGAAACTATTGAGTCCATTGAGAAAAATGAACCTATTTCTATGAGTCTCATATTAGAGACCTTGATATTCCCTCCACTGTTATTCATATCCTATCATCCAAGGTCAAAAAATCTGTAAGAACTTTTCCAAACCATTGGTCTCTTTAGAGAGACTCATGTAAAACTCATAATTATTGTTGGCAGTTAGAATCTAGAAAAGTTGTTGACTCCCAAAAGCAGTGCTGTCATTGCCACTGCAGGTGAAATAAAATTGCAGTTCAGAAGGGAGATGAGGCCACAGAGTCACAGACTTATATAGACTAGTGTAGTTTATCTTCCAACCTCTTTTGTTGAGATTCTGGTCAGCAGAACACTGAGACAATGATTCTGCATCAACAAGGAGTCAGAAAAACCCTTTAATTAAAAAAATTGTCTGGGAAGGAGAAAATTAAGGAATGGCTTTCTAGGTAAGTGCTTAATCTAGAGAAATGAGGTAGAAATTGTTGTAGTACAAATTAAGTCAGGTGCTATAATTAAGGTACCAAGAGAAATGTGCCCCATGTATTTCTCTAATCCATGAAAAAGCTAATGTAATATGAAGAAATCTTTTCTGAACCTAGTATATTTTGCAAATCATCATGAAATCAGACTTTGAACGTACTGAAAGATTACAATTCTGTCATTTACGTTTCTACTACCATATCATTTACATGAATCTTGACCAAGTTTTCAGTATAAAAATCACAGATTCTAGTGTAATGGCTTCATGTTAATAATACAGTTTACATTGGTACTATAAAAATCAAGGACTCACTGAAACAATACAGTATCTGTACTTGCTTATAGAGTTAAACATGTTTTTACTGAGCACCACACCTCAGTAGTAGGGTGTAGGTATTGGGTGTCTTAAAAGCCAATTGTGAGATGACTTATGATGATACTTTTTTCCAAGGGTTTGAGAATGGAAAGATCATAAGAAGGTATCATAAGGGTGACACTGGGATTCTTTTATGATACATGTATCTTCTGATATTTTTTTCTGACCTTGTTTAGTGACACTGTATTGTTACTTTAACCACTAAATTAGTTCTCTAGTGTATTCATTATTGATATTGCTGGAGCCAAGAGCTTTGTGAAAGGAAAGCACTGATGTTATCAAGAAGCAATATCTATACCTAAATTTTTTCATTTAAATTTGTGTAATGTCTGAGTGTTCAGTCTTTAGAGCATATATATTTGGTTCAGATTTGATCTGTGTGATATCTATCTTTCCTGATGTTTATTGTTGTCCAAAATTTTCCAAAATTATTCATATAAGCCTTAAGACTATAAGCCTTAATATTAAATTAATAATAATTTAATATTATTTGTGTGTATTTTGCATATGAATTCTTGTGGGCAAATCCACTTGTATATTCAAGTGTACTTTCATTCTCTCTGTGTGTATGTGTACACCTGTTTTGTGTCTCTGTGTGTGTCTGTTTCTCTTGTGTCTATGTGTGTCTGGGTGTATTTGTAGAGAGAGGACAGGATGACATCCTTATTTAGACATGGTTTTTTAAAGCCTTGTCTTAATGTTCATTATTTGAGAGTTTCTAACTGGCTTAGAATGCATTGAATATTCTAGGCTGCTGGTCTTGAAATTCCACAAATACTCCTGACACTGAGTACAAACTTTGGATGATTGCATGTCCCAACAAAGAAATTTAAAAAATGGTTTGTGGAGATTTATTTACATGGCAATGACTTTGACAACTGATCTGTCTCCTCAATTTAAAACTTAATTTATATGCTACATCAGCTAGCCAAATGTTTTCATGTGATGTAGCTAAGTGTCAAAGTTATACTGTTTAATAACACATTTGGTAAATAGTGCTATGATTTTACTCCAGGAAAGATTAAAATATTTGTTGCAAAAATGAATATTGAAGCATGTCATTATATTACATGATTTTAATATGAGCAATCAGGAGGGAAAAGCAGACAGACCTCTGTGAGTTGAAGACAGCTTTGTCTACACAGTTCATACTAGGACAGACAGGACTATATGGAGACCTTGTCACAAAAAAACCAAACAAATCACAGAAAAATGGATATTGAGTCTATCATTTACTAATCAAATTCAACTTGGCATTGACAGTGTTTTTAGGACTAGAGAATAATTTGAGGATATCATTACAACTAGTGCCAGAAAAGTAGCATAAAATTGCAAGTTAAAAAAACTAACTTTAAAAATGTGGCTTTCATAGTACTATGGAATACAGACATAGGTTATTAGGCAATCAGCCTGGAGATACTCATATTTCTTAAATCTCTTCGTTGCCAACAACCCCATTAGGAATTTTAATAGTATGTTACCAAGGTTTCTGCCAGGTCTCATTTTATTAGATATTTTCTTTATTTACATTGCAAATGCTATCCTAAAAGTCCCCTATACACTCTCCCCACCCTCCTCGCCTACCCCCACTCCCACTTCTTGGCCCTGGTGTTTCCCTGTACTGGGCATATAAAGTTTGCAAGAACAAAGGGCCTCTCTTCCCAGTGATGGCCGACTAAGCCATCTTCAGCTACATATGAATCTAGAGACATGAGCTCTGGGGATACTGGTTAGTTCATATTGTTGTTCCACTTATAGGGTTGCAGACACCTTCAGCTCCTTGGGTACTTTCTCTAGCTCTTCCATTGGGGGCCCTGTGTTCCATCCTATAGATGACTGTGAGCATCCACTTCTGTATTTGTCAGGCACTGGCATAGGCTCACAGGAAACAGCTATATTAGGGTCCTTTCAGCTAAATCTTGCTGGCATATGCAATACTGTCTGTGTTTGGTGGCTGATTATGGGACAGATGCTCCGGTGGGGCAGTCTCTGGATGGTCCATCCTTTTGTCTCAGCTTCAAATTTTGTCTTTGTAACTTCTTCCATGGGTATTTTATTCCCCATTCTAAGAAAGGACAAAGTGTCCACACTTTGGTCTTTCTTCTTCTTGAGTTTCATTTGTTTTGCAAATTGAAGACCCAGAAATGAACCTGCATACCTATGGTCACTTAATCTTTGACAAAGTAGCTAAAACCATCCAGTGGAAAAAAGACAGCATTTTCAACAAATGGTACTGGCACAACTGGCGGTTATGTAGAAGACTGGGAATTGACCCATTCTTATCTCCTCGTACAAAGCTCAAGTCTAAGTGGATGAAAGTACTCCATGTAATACCAGAGACTTTGAAACTTATAGAGGAGAAAGTGGGGGAAGCCTCAACGGTATGGGCACAGGGGAAAAATTCCTGAACAGAACTCCAATGGCTTGTGCTGTAGAATTGACAAATGGTACCTCATAAAATTGCAAGGTTTCTATAAGGCAAAAGACACTGTCAATAAGACAAAAATGCCACCAACAGATTCGGAAAGGATTTTTTTCCAATCATAAATCTGATAGGGGACTAATTCCCAATATATATAAAGAGCTTAAGAAGCTGGACTCCAGAAAATCAAATAACCCCATTAAAAATGGGGCACAGATCTAAAGAAAGAATTCTCAACTGAAGAATACCGAATGGCTGAGAAGCACCTGAAAAAATGTTCAACATCCTTAATCATCAGGGAAATGCAAATCAAAACAACCATGAGATTCTATGTCACACCAGTCAGAATGGCTAAGATCAAAAATTCAGGTGACAAACAATGCTGGCATGGAAGTGGAGAAAGAGGAACACTCCTCCATTGTTGGTGGGATTGGAAGCTTGTGCAAACACTCTGGAAATCAGTCTGGTGGTTCCTTAGAAAATTGGACATAGTACTACCAAAGGATCCAGCAATACTACTCCTGGGCATATATCCAGAAGTTGTTCCATCTGGTAATAAGAACACATGCTTCACTAAGTTCATAGAAGTGTTATTTATGAAAGCCAGAAGCTTGAAAGAACCCAGATGTCCCTCAACAGAGGAATAGATACAGAAAATGTGGTACATTTATACAATGGAGTACTACTCAGCTATTAAAACAATGAATTTTTGAAATTCCTAGGCAAATGGATGAATCTGGAGGGTATCATCCTGAATGAGTTAACACAATCACAAAAGAACTCACATATTATGCACTCACTGGTAAGTGGATATTAGCCCAGAAACTTAGTCTAGCTAAGATACAATTTGTCTGTGAATTTCATGAGTTCATTGTTCTTAATAGCTACATAGTATTCCATTGTGTAAATATATCACATTTTCTGAATCCAATCCTTTGTTGAGGGACATCTTGGTTGCTTCCAACTTCTGGATATTATAAATTAGTCTGCTATGAGCATAGTGGAGAATGTGTCCTTGTTATAGGCTAGAGTATCTTTTGAATATATGTCCAGGATTTCTATATTGGGGTCCTGAGGTAGTATGTCCATTTTTTTTCTGAAAAACTGCCAGACTGATTTCCACAGTGGTTATACCAGCTTGAATTCTCACCCACAATGGAGGAGTGTTCCTCTTTACTCCTCTATTAATCTTATTATGTCCGACTACTTGGTGAATCTTCCTGCATCTGATTTTTCTCCCAAGAATGCTCTTTCAGCCTGGAGTCCCACCTTCCTTTTATTGCCTAGGTTTCAAATATTTCATAAGCCAGTCAACGCATGAAAGAGATGATTACAAAATACTGAGACAAGGCAATGGGCCATAAGAATAATAATAAAGAAAATATAGGCAGTTCTCATCTCTGTGAATGAACAGCAATCAATGGTTGAATATACAGACATCCTTCACACAGGGCACTCTATCAATCTTCAGTATGATGCATATATTTAATTTTAATTCATTCAATCCATAAGCATGAAGGACTTTCCATCTTCTGATCTTCAATTTCTGTCTTTAAAGACTTACAGTTTTTGTGTTTAAAGACTCACAGTTTTTAATCATATAACTTGATGTTAACCCAAACATTTTCTTTTTGTTGAGACTATTATGAAAATATTCTTTCACTAACTTTTTCCCAATTTATTTGATGCCTGCATATATTAAGGCTACTTAATTTTGTGAGTTAATTTTATACCCAGCTGTCATGCGCCTCTTGCCCAGCAAGAAGGACAGGACCCTCAAGCTCTTCGTTTAACAGTTTATTCAGGAAACCTTTGAATATGTTTCTTCTGACTAGTCTACCCTAAATTCCCCTGGCTAACTCTGACTCCCTTACTCTAACTCTAACTGACCCTGTCTAACTCTATCCTAACTCTACCTAACTCATCCTGTCTCCCTCACCCTGACTCCCTGGCCCTCACTAACTGCCTCTGACTCTAACTACCCCTGACCAAGTGACTCTCACTAATAGAACACGAGGAAAGCCAGCCCATAGGCTAAACAGTCCTAGGCCAACCAATCCCAGTAAGCCATGTGGTGACAGCAGATAGGTCTACATAAGCAAGCCAGATGATCAGCCTTAGCCAATTGAGGACTTGTGTCCCTGAGAGCACTTGCTATCAGGCTAGCAGAAGGCAGAAGCCAGCCCCCTCTTAAAGGCATGGCACTGCACAGCTCTCTCTACACCCAGCTTCTTTAGTGAAAATGTTTTTTCACTTTAGGAGTTTTCTGGAGGAATGCAAGGAGTCACTTATGTGGATCATAATCTATCTGCAAATAGAGAAAACAAATGGAACTCATTATGATTTACATACCATCACTTGCAGTACCCATACCAATGTTTATATTACTTCAACTTTTGTATAAGTCTTCCTGAAGTGAACACATGCTCAAAGTGGGTGCCTTCCACTTTCTTTTCATGTGATTTTGAGGTATCCTCAAGTCACCCATGTACCTCCCTCCATCTGACTCCCATGATTGTTTTTCCACCCTTCTATGTGGAATTGATGCTTCAACACTTTGTCCTTCCTTCTTTTTAAGTTTCACATTGTTTGTAAATTGTATGTTGGGTATTGTGATGATTTGTACATGCTCTGCCCAGGGAGTGGAAATATTAGAAGGTTGGAGTAGGTATGGCCTTTTTGGAGTAAGTGTGTCACTGTGAGTATAGGCTTTAAAACACTCATCCTAGCTTCCTGCAAGCCAGACTTTTGCTAGCAGCCTTCAGATGAAGATGTAGAACTCTCAGTTTCGCTTGCACCATGCCTGCCTGGATGCCTCCATGTTCCCACCTTAAGGATAACTGACTGAACCTCTGAACCTGTAAGCCATCCCCAATTAAATGTTGTCCTTATAAGAGTTGCCTTGGTCATGGTGTCTGCTCACAGCAGTTAAACCCTAACTGAGACTGAAGTTGCCACCAGTATCTGGGGTATTGCTGTGATAGGCCTGACTATGCTTTTGTTTTTAGGAATGTGGATTTGGGGACTTTGGAAACAGTTGAATGCTTTAAGTTGGGCTTAATGAGTTATTCTAGTCAGAATATAGAAGACATTGCTTCTGAGTATGATTTGAACTGTGTAGACCTGGTCTAAGAAATGTCAGTGGAGAAGAATTTCAGAATGTGGCCTAGAGACTGTTCTTTTGGTATTTGGTTGAAGAATGTGTCTGCTGTTTACTCTTTTCTGAAGATTCAGGGCTAAGGTGAAGAGATTCAGATTAATTGCATTGACAAAGGAAGTCTTAGAACTGCCCATCATAGACTATGGTCACTCTTTATGTCTCATAAAGAGTGTTTTTAATAATCATAGCAAGCTTAGAAAGGAACCATATAAAATATAAGGTTTGAGTATTAATGGTGGCCAGGTGGTACTGGTTTTGAAAGCATGAAGGGGTCATAAAGAGCAGTTGAGGCTTGAAACTGTAGGAGCTCATGGAAGGACATTGGTGAAGATACAGCCTCTGTTTCAGTTGATGGCCAAGGACTGAAGCGATAACAGAAAGGACTTAAGGCTTGGCACCATGAAGAGAGCCTATGAGAAGGTATTGGTGATTCCTAGCTGCAGCGAAAGACCCCAGCATTTTGAGATGCCAGTACCAAGGGATGATCATCAAGAACAACAGCTGCAGTGAAGTCAATCAATCCAATCTTAGAGTGCTACTGGCACAACTGGAGAAGTGATGCTAGCCTTGTGGAGTGGCCCAGAAGATCGTGTATGGATCTGAAACATTGAAATAAGAAGCTATAACACTGAAGTTGCCTTGGAGACCCCAATATGTTCAAAATGCCAGAGTTGTGGGCTATCTGCTTAGGAAAGGTGCTAAAGGGATGGAGGTAGAATGTTACAGTAAACAAAGATGAAAAAGGAGTTAGAGATCTGAAGACTGCTTTGACATCAGATATGGAGATGCAGAGTTTGGAGTTTGCCCACCTGGTTTCCTATCTTGCTTTGAGAATTACAGTTAAGTAATTGGATGAATCTCACAAGAGACTTTGGACTCTCAACTTTTAACATTGTTGAGACTGCTATAAACTATGGGGGCTTTGGAAGTTGGACTAAATTATTTTTCATTATAATATGTTTAGGTATGGCTCCACAGATTCATATATTTGAAAAAGCCTATGTGACAATATTATAAAGTGTTGCCCTTTTGGAGTAGGTGTGGCCTTGTTGAAGTAGGTGTATCACTATGGGTATGGGATTTGAAATCCTCATTCTAGCTGCCTGGAAGCCAGAATTCTGCTAGCAGCCTTTAGATGAAGATGTAGAACTCTCAGCTTCTCCTGCACCACGCTTGCCCAGATGCCATCTTTTTCCTGCCTTGATAATGAACCCAATCTCTTAAGCTATAAGCCAGCCTTAATTAAATGTTGTCCTAATAAGAGTTGCCTTAGTCATGTTATCTATTCATAACAGTAAAATCTTAAATAAGACTGGTATTCTGAGCTTCTGGCCTAATATCCACTTATCAATGAGTACATGCAGAATATGTCCGTTTGGGTCTGTGTTACCTCACTCAGGATGATATTTTCAGGTTCTGTTCATTTGCCTGCAAAATTCGTGAAGCCCTCATTTTTAATAGCTGAGTAGTGTTCCATTGTGTAAATGTGCTACATTTTCTGTATCTATTCGTTTGAGGGACATTGCAATGCTTCAATCTTGTGGCTATTATAAATAAGGCTGCTGTGAAAATAGTAGAAAACTTGTCTTGCTGGATGTTGGAGCAACTTCTGGGTATACTCTAAGGAGTGGTATGTAAATCTTTGTGTAGAACTCTTGAACTTTCTCAGGAACTGTCAGATTGATTTCCAAAGTGCTATGAGTTTTCCTTGTAGCACTGCTTTCATTTTGTCCCATAAATTTTAGTTTGCTGTGCTTTCATTATCATTAAATTCTAGAAAGTCTTCAATTTCTTTCTTTATTTCTACCCTGACCAAACTACCATTGAGTTGACAGTTGTTCAGTTTCCATGAATACATGGACTTTCTGTTGTTTTAGTTGTTATTGAAGACCAGCCTTAGTCTGTGGTAATCTAACAGAATTCATGGGATTATTTGAATCTTCTTGCATCAGTTGAAACTTGTTGTGTGACTGATTATCTGGTCTATTTTGGAGAAGGTACCATGATGTTCTGAGATATTCTTTTGTTTTAAGGGGAAATGTTCTGTAGACATCTGTTAAATTCACTTGGTCCATAATTTCTGTAATTTTACTGTGTCTCTGTTTAGTTTCTGATCCCATGATCTGTTCATTGGTGAGACTGGGCTGTTGAAGTCTCTTGTTATTTCTGTGTGAGGTTCAATGCGTGTTTTGAGCTTTAGTAATGTTTCTTTTACAAATGTCCTTGCATTTTGGGTGTAGATGTTCAGAGTTGAGACATCTACTTGCTGGATTTTATTCCTTCGATGTGTATGAAGTAACTTTCTCCTTCACTTTTGATAACTTTTGGTTGAAAGACTATTTTATTGGATATTCAAATAGGTACTCCAGCTTGTTCTTGAGACTGCTTGGAAATTTTTTCCTGCCTTTTATTTTGAGATAGTGTCTGTCTCTGAGGTGTGTTTTCTATATGCAGAAAGATGGTGGGTCCTATTTACGTATACAGCCTGTTAGCAGATTTTTTTTTTTAATTGGGGAATTGAGTCCATTGATGTTGAGAGATATTAAAGACCAATTAAGACCAATTTTTTTCTTACTCTTATTTTTGCTGTTAGAGGTAGAATGCTCGTGTGGTTTTCTTCTTTTTGATTTGTTATAAGATGATTCATTTTTTGGGTATAGTTTTCCTCCTTGTGTTGTAGTTTTTCTATTACCTTCCGTAGGGCTGGACTAGTGGAAAGATATTGTTTAAATTTGGTCTTGTGATGGAATGGCTTGGTTTCTCTATCTATGAGAGTTTTGCTGAGTATAGTAGCCTGACCTAGCATTTGTTTTCTCATTGGGTCTGAATGACATCTATCCAAGATCTTCTGGGTTTTAGAATCTCTTTTGAGAAATCTTGTATAATTTGGATAGGTTTGCCTTCATATGTTACTTGGCACTTTTTTTTAAAAATTGCTTTTAATATTCCTTTTTTGTTTTGTTCTGTGTATTTAGTATTTTGATTATTATATTATTGGTGGGTTTTCTTTTCTGATCCAATCTATTTGGTGTTAAGTAAGCTTCTTGTATGTTTATGGCCACCTCTTTCTTTAGGTAAGGGAAGTTTTCTTCTATAATTTTGTTGAAGATGTTTTCTGGTCCTTTGAATTGGGAATTTTCACTCTCTTCTAATTTTATTATTTTCAGGGTTAGTTTTTTCATTGTGTTCTACATTTCCTGGATGCTTTGGTTTAAGAGGTTTTTCCACTTTTTATTTGCTTTGAATAATGTGTCAATATTTTTATGGTATCTTCTAAACCTTTGTTCCTTCTTCTATATTTTGTGTTCTGTTGGTGATCTCTAACTCCTAACTTCTTTTCTAGGTTTTCTATTTCTCCAGTCTCCTCCATTTCTGGCATCTTAGTTGCTTATACTATTCTTTTTAGGTCTTGGACTGCTTTGTTCAATTCACTTGTTTGGTTGTGTATTCCTGTAGTTTTTAAATGGATTTTTATTTTTCTTCTTTAAGGGCTTCTACCTGCTTACCTGTGTTCTTCTGTATTTCTTTAAGGGAGTTATTTATGTCCTCCTTAAGGTCCTCTATCATCTTCACAAGATGGGATTTTAGGTCAGACTCTTGCTTTTCAGGTGTGTTAGGGTATCCTGGGCTTGCTGTGGTAGAATATCTGGGTTATGATGATGCCAAGTGGCATTGATTTCTGTTACTTATGTTTCTCTGCTTGCCTCTTGACATCTGGTTATCTCTGGTGTTAACTAATCTTGCTATCTCTAACTGGAGACTGTACCTCCTATGAGCCTGGTTATGATGGACGGACCTCCTTGAGTGAGTCTGCCTCTGGGAATGGGGTGGGTCTGGATCACCCAATCTGTGAGACCATGAGCATAGTTCTGAGAGACTTCCTGGGATTCAATCTGTCTCTAGGTGTGGGAAGTGGTCTGGAGTACTGGATCTTCACAGGGCAGCATTTCAGGCTAGAAGAAAGACATCTTTTATGCAAGGGAGATAGGTCCTGTATCTGCTGAGCCCCATGGGTGACCCAGTTAGGCCATGCATTAGTGCAGGGGGTGTCTTACCTGTGAGTCTGGTTGTGACAGACATTCCTGGGAGGCAAGGTGCCTTTAGGTATGGGCAAAGTGGTCAAGCTGAAGCACCTGAACTTCCCTAGGGTGCAGTTGTGTACAAGAAGGAATATGTGAGTATAGAATTTTGAAGTAAGTTCTAGTGACTTATTTTCTTCTAATTGATCATGCTATCTGTTGTTATGTCTTCCTTTCCATTTCTGATTTTGTTAATTTGGATATATCTCTGTAGTTTTTAGTTAGTTTGGCTAAGGACTTGTCTATCTTTTGATTATCTCAAAGAACCAGATCTAGGTTTTTCTGATTCTTTGTATTGTTTGATTTTTATCTAATTGATTGATTTTAGTCCTAAGTTTGGTTATTTCCTGTTATCTATTCCTCTTGAGTTTGTTTACTTCTTTTTTTTTCTTGACCTTTTAGGAATGTTTTAAAATTGCTAGTATCAGAACTCTCCAATTTCTTTACAAAGGCACTTTGTCATAAAAACTTTCCTCTTAGAACTGCTTTTATTGATCATCACTCTGAGCCCAGCAGAGGCCAATAGGGCCGCTTGTGCACTCTCCACATCCCAGGACATTAGGTACACCTCGGGGTTACAGGTGAGTGGTGTGCACTGTGGGCTTTGAAATCACTGGAGGGTCCAGTTTCAGCAGCAGCAGGAACAGAGGAACTCCGCACAACCGGAGGCTGGGACCTCTTCCTGCCAGGACCACCCCCGCCACCGCTGCCCATCATCATCCCTGAGCCCACCTTAGGCTGCTAGGGCCCTTTATGTGCTTTCCACACCCCAGGACATTAGGTACACCTCAGGGTTACAGGTGAATTGTGCACACAGTGGGCTTTGAAATCCGTGGAGGGTCCCGTTTTAGCAGCAGCAGGAATAGAGGAACTCTGCCCAATTAGAGGCTGGGACCTCTTCCAGCCAGGACCGCCCCCGCCATCTTCCCTCTGAGCCCAGCAGAGGCGGCTAGGGCCCTTTGTGTGCTCTCCACACCCCAGGACATTAGGATCATTTCTGGATTACGGGACCTTAGGATCACCTCTGGATTACAGAAGAGAGGCAGCCTGCTGGGAGTGTTCTGACCCTAGAACTCAGGAAGTGGATCAGAGCTCCAGTCTGCTAGACACCTGACTTGCATGAGTAGAGCTTACCTTCAGAGAGTGCTCTGATCACTGGATCTCTAGGGGGAGTTGGTCTACCAGAAGTGCTGTCAGAGGCTAACAGAATCACAGTAGGATAAAGCTCTAACCAGTGACAGCTTGGACATTAACATCAGAAATCTCCAAATGGCGAAAGACAAACATAAGGATCTCACTAACAGAAACCAAGAACAATGGGCATCCTCAGAACCCAATACGCCCAATGCAAGGAGTCCTGGATATGCCAACATGCCTGAAAAGATTCCATAGAGATCATGGACACAACAATAGAAGAAAACGCAAAATGCAAAAATATCCTAACTCAAAACATCCAAGAAACCCTAGAATGAAAGGAAGAAAAATCACCCTAGAGGAATAGGCGCCAGGAAATAATAAAACTCAGAGTAGAAATCAAACAAGTGGAAACAAAAAGAACTATTCAAAGAATCAACCAAACCAGGAGCTGGTTCTTTGAGAAAATCAACAAGATAGATAAACCCTTAGCCAGACTAACTAGAGGGCAGAGGGACAGTATCTGAATTAACAAAATCAGAAATGAAAAAGGAGGCATAACAACTGATCCTGAAGAAATCCAAAACATCATCAGATCCTACTACAAAAGCCTATACTCAACAAAACTGGAAAACCTGGATGAAATGGACAATTTCCTAGGCAGATACCAAGTACCAACGTTAAATCAGGATCAGATTAACAGTCTTAACAGTCCCATTTCCCCTAAAGAAATAGAAGGAGTCATTAATAGTCTTCCAACCAAAAAAAGCCCAGGACCAGATGAGTTTAGTGCAGAGTTCTATCAGACCTTCAAAGAAGACCTAATTCCAACTCTCCTCAAACTATTCCACAAAATAGAATCAGAAGGTACTCTACCCAATTCATTCTATGAAGCCACAATTACTTTGAGACCTAAACCACACAAAGATCCAACAAAGAAAGAGAACTTTAGACCAATATCCCTTATGAATATTGATGCAAAAATAATCAATAAAATCCTCGCAAACCAAATCCAAGAACACATCAAGGAAGTGAAAGATCAGTATGACAACTTCAAGTCTCTGAAGAAAGAAATTGAAGAAGATCTCAGAAGATGAAAAGATCTCCCAGGCTCATGGATTGGCAGGAATAATATAGTCAAAATGGCTATCTTGCCAAAAGCAATCTAGAGATTCAATGCAATCCCCATCAAAATTCCAACTCAATTCTTCACTGAGATAGAAAGGGCAATTTGCAAATTCATCTGGAATAATAAAAAACCTAGGATAGCAAAAACTATCCTCAACAATAAAAGAACCTCTGGTGGAATCACCATGCCTGACTTCAAGCTGTACTACAGAGCAATTGTGATAAAAACTGCATGGTACTGGTATAACAACAGACAGGTAGACCAATGGAATAGAATTGAAGACCCAGAAATGAATCCACACATCATGGGTCACCTTATCTTAGACAAGGGAGCTAAAACTATCCAGTGGAAAAAAAGACAGCATTTTCAATAAATTGTGCTGTCACAACTGGTGGTCAACATGTAGAAGAATGCGAATTGATCCATTCCTTTCTCCTTGTACAAAGCTCAAGTCTAAGTGGATCAAAGACCTCCACATTAAACCAGAGACACTGAAATTCATAAGGGAAATAGGGGGGAAACCCTTGAAGATATGGGCACAGAGGTAAAATTCCTAAACAGAACACCAATGGCCTGTGCTGTAAGATCACAAATCGACAAATGGGACCTTATAAAATTGCAAAGCTTCTGTAAAGCAAAAGATACTGTCAATAAGACAAAAAGGCCACCAATGGATTGGGAAATAATTTTTACCAATCCTAAACCTGATAGGAGGCTAATATCCAATATTTACAAAGAGCTCAAGAAGCTGAACTCCAGAAATTCAAATAACCCCATTAAAAATGGGGTACAGAACTAAACAAAGTATTGTCAACTGAACAATGCCAAAAGGCTGAGAAGCACTTTAAAAAATGTTCGAAATCCTTAATTATCAGAGAAATGCAAATCAAAACAACCCTGAGATTCCACCTCACACCAGTCAGAATGGCTAAGATCAAAAATTCAGGTGACATCAGATGCTGGCAAGGATGTGGAGAAAGAGGAACACTCCTTCTTTGCTGGTGGGATTGCAAGCTGGTACAACCACTCTGGAAGTCAGTCTGGCGGTTTCTCAGAAAACTGGACATAGTACTGCCAGAAGATCCAGCAATACCTGTACTGGGCATATACCCAGAAGATATTCCAACTGGTAAAAAGGACACATGCTCCACTATGTTCATAGCAGCCTCATTTATAATAGCCAGAATCTGGAAAGAACCCAGATATCCCTCAACAGAAGAATGGATACAGAAAATGTGGTACATTTACACAATGGAGTACTACTCAGCTATTAAAAACAATGAATTTATGTAATTCTTGAGTAAATGTATGTATCTGGAGGATATCATCCTGAGTGAGGTAACCCAATCACAAAAGAAGTCACTTAATATGCACTCACTGATAAGTGGATATTAGCCCCAAAACCTACAATGCCCAAGATACAATTTCCAAAACCCAAGAAAATCAAGAACGACTAATGCGTGGATACTTCATTCCTCCCTATAATAGGAATTAAAATATGCATTGAAGGAGGTGAGGAGACAAAGTTTGGAGCTAAAGGAAAGGATGGACCATGTAGATAGTGCCCCACTCGGGTGGTCCATCACATAATCAGCCACCAAATGCAGACACTACTGCATACACCAGCAGGATGTTGCTGAAAGGACCCTGATATAGCTGTCTCCTAGCAGGCTTTGACAATTTCTGACAAATACAGAAGTGGATGCTCACAACCATCTATAGGGCAGAACACAGGGTCCCCAGTGTTGGAGCTAGAGAGAGTACCCAAGAGCTGTAGGGCTCTGCAACCTTATAGATGGAACAACAATATGAACTAATCAGAACCCCCAGAGCTCATGTCTCTAGCTGCATATGTATTAGAAGATGGCCTAGTTGGCCATTATTCGGGAAGAAAGGCCCTTGGTCTAGCAATGTTTATATGCCCCAGTATAAGGGAATGCCAGGGCCAAATAGTGGGAGTGGGTGGGTAGGGGAGCAGGGTGGGGGGAGGGTTTAGGGGACTTATGGGATAACACTTGAAATGTAAATGAAGAAATTCTCTAAAAAAAAAAACTGCTTTTATTGTTTCACATTAGTTTGGGTGTGTTGTACCTTCATTTTCATTGAATTCTTCAAAGTCTTTAATTTCTTTCTTTATTTCTTTTCTGACCCAGTGATCATTAAGTAGAGAATTGTTTTATCCTTGAGTATATAGGCTTTGTATTGTTTTTGTTGTTGTAGTCAGGCTTTGTTAAGAAGCAAGGGTTTATTTCTATAATTTTGTATCTGTTGTGTCTTGCTTTGTGACTGATTATGTTTTCCTTTCTGGAGAAGATTCCTTGCGGTGCTGAGAAGGTATATTATTTTGGGAAATATTCTGTTGATTTCATTTAGAACCATTTAAGACATAATTTTTGTTAGTGTCATTATCTTTCTGTTTATTCTATGTTTTGATGACGTGTTTATTGGTGAGAGTGGCGTGTTGAAGCTTCTCACTCTTAATGTTTGGGATTCGATGTATGATTTGAGCTTTAGTAATACTTCTCCTACAAATATGGTGCCCTTGCACTTGGGATATAGATGTTCAGAATTGATAAGCCCGTTTGGGCTTTGATGCATATGAAATGTTCTTTTTTGATTAATTTTTGTTGAGAGTCTATTTTATTAGACATTAGAATGGCTACTCCTGCTTGTTTCTTGTCTCCTTTTTCTTGGGAAGCCTTTTTTTTTTTTTCATTCCTTTACTCTCTATCTTTGTTGCTGATAAGTGTTTCTTGTATAGATCAGAATGATTTATACTGTTTATTCATCCATTCTGTTAGCAATTAAAAAAAAAGATTAATTGAGTCCTTTGATGTTGAAAGAAATATAATAAGGACCAGTTATAGCTAGTTCCTGCTATTTTGACATTGGTGACAGTAGTGTGTGTGTGTGTGTGTGTGTGTGTGTGTGTGTGTGTGTGTGTGTGTGTTTCTTTTATTTTGCTTTTAATGGCATGGAGTGACTTACTGCTTGTATTTTCTTAAGTGTAGTTAGCCTCATTAGGTTTGAATTTTCCTTCTAATATCCTCTGTGTGGCTGGCTTAGTCAAAAGAGAGTGTTTAATTTTTTTTCCATAAATATCTTGGTTTCTTCATTTATGGTAATAGAATGTTTTTCTGGATATAGTAGTCTGGGCAGACATCTGTAGTGTCTCATGGAGTGTTAGACATTTTCCCAGACATTTTTGACATTTAGAATCTCTATTCAGAAGTCAGGTCTAATTCTGATAAGTCTGCCTTTATACATTACTTGACATTTTCCCCTTGCACTTTTTAATGTACCTTTTGCTATGTACCTTTCACCTTTTAAATGTACAGTTTGCATTATGATTATTATATGGTAGGAGTATTTTCCTTTCTTGTTCAATCTATTTGGTATTCTGAGAGCTGCTTTTATGCTTATAGGAATCTCTTTGTTTAGGTTATGGAAATTTTTCTTCTGTTGAAAATTTTGTTGAAGATGTTTTCTGGACCTTTGAGTTAGGGATCTTCTTCTTTTCCTATTATTCTTAGCTTTGGTCTTATCATAATGTCCCAAATTTCCTGGAATTTTTGTGTAATTAATATTTCAGATTTTGCATTTGCTTTGAGGGGTATATAGATTTCTCCTATTATATCTTCTATGCCTAAGATTCTCTTTTCCGTCTTTCGTATTCTGTGGATGATGTTTGTAGATATAGTTGTTTTTCTCTTTCTGTTTCCAGGATTGCCACAGTTTGTGTATTTTTTTAAATTGCTTCTACTTCCATTTTCAGTTTGTTAACACTCTTTTCATATCCTTCATCTCGTTGATTGTTTTGTCTTTTCATTTACTTTTTTATAGTTATTTGTTTCCTCTTTAAAGACTACCAGCTGTTTGAGTGTATTTTCCCATATTTCTTTAAGGGACTGTCCTTATTTTATCTTTAAAGACATCTATCATCTTTATAGGACTGAATTTAATATCACCGTATTGTGCTTCAGTTTTGATAGGATATCCAGGTCTTGCTGTAGCAGCATTTCTGGGCTCTTGTAGTACTATATTGACCTGGATCTTATAAATTGGGTTCTTACACTTCCCTTTACACATCTTTTTTTTTTCTTTATGGTGTTGGCTGGATGATTCTGGTGCCAGCAGGACTCGTTGAGTAGAAAGAGGGAGTTATGGACCAGAAAATAGAGGTCAGGTGACCTGTCTCTGCCAGCTGTGACTCTGGTGCTCCTGACTGGTTCCTGGGGAGCCCACAGGCCTCCAATGGGAAGCATAATGCCTTTGGGTTGCTCCATGACTCATTGGAAAGGGAGGATGAGCCTACAACCAGACAATGGAGGTCAAGGGACTAGACTAAATGCAACTCAACTCTCCTGGCTGCTCCTCAGATGAATCTACTGGCAAGGGATTGTTCTGCCAGTTTTCCAATATGATTGTCTTTAGGGTCCCTGTAGGGGTTCACTGAGAAGCATGATGCTCTTGGGGTCTCAGATGGCACCTTTTTTATTAAGCGGAAGTCCAGACCTAGATAATAGTGGTCAGAGGACCTCACACAAGGAACTCACCGGGAAGGGATTAGGGGCGCATGGTTCCAAGTTGGGTGGTTTGGGGGGTCCTACAGACCTGACAAGGAAGCAGATTGCTCTTTGGGTCCCCTGATCGTCATCCAGATGGCAATATGAGACCAGAGACAGAAAATGGAGGTCAGGGTCCAGACCAACTTACCTCTGCTAGCTGTTCCTTAAATGGACCCTATTGACAAAGGATTGGTGTGGCAGTGTTCCATGTTTGTTGTTCTTTGTGTTCTGTAGTTCCCAAGGCTCCTCAGAATGGCTGGATAAGACTAGAACCAGACAATGCAGGTCAGGGTAAACTTACTTCTGTGGACTGTGCCCAGCTTATTCTTACAATGGTCTCTTTCTTAAGATTTAACCAGTACCCACAGAGCTCGTGTCTCTAGCTGCGTATGTTGCAGAAGATGTCCTAGTTGGCCATCATTGAGAAGAGAGGACCCTTGGTCATGCAAACCTCATATGCCCCAGTACAGGGGAACACTAGGGCCAAGATGTGGGAGCCGGTTGGGGGATGGAGGAGGGTATAGAAAACTTTTGGGATAGCATTTGAAATGTAAATGAAGAAAATATCTAATAAAAATTGGAAAAAAGATTTAATTCCTTATGTTCTGTCCTTATTTACCATACATCTACAGATTCCCTCTATAATGCCATTAACCAGGAACTAAGAGTAAAACTGTGGGTCTGTTTGGATTATTTCATCCCCAAATTATGTCATAAAACATATGGGATATGATGGCAAATAAAAGAATTGAAAAGCAGCAATATGTACTTTCTGAAAGATAAAATGAACAGAGAGGATGGTGAGCATCTCTGACCTTAGCCGTGAGTTAAAGAAAAAAGTGTAAGAAGGCAGTGAGTGTAGAGTCATGAAATTTGGAACAGAAGTCACAGGATATGGGGCAGAGGCAGTCAATATTTTCCGTAGTAACTGAAAATTCCTGATTTCAGCATTATGATTTTCAAGTTTGTTAGTCAATAAGCAACATGTGACAGATAAAGGGTATGGTAATTGAATTGGGGATAAATACAGGGCAAGGAGAAGGCAGACATAGTTGATGGTTGCTAACCTTTGAAGAAGTAACTGAAAATAAGGAGGGTCTAGACTGAAATACTTGACATAAATAAAATGAAGTTACACATCATGCAAACAATGGGATGTTAAGTAAAGCACACATTAGAAGGGTTGGGTGGATTTAAGTTGCAAAAGAGGTATTCATTAGAATTACAAAGAATATGTGATTTATGAGATAGAAGTTGTTACCACATGAACTCTTCTTTTATCTTAAATCTGACTCCATTGTATAAGATACTCAACCAAGAATACATTTGTGGAGTTGGATCATGAATAGCCAATTGGACTCTATCTTGTCTTCTGATCTGGAAGAGACACTGAGTTCTGGATATAACTACTCTTGTAAAATCTGATGTTTATCTTTTCAAAGCTGTCCTTTGCATTGTGTCAGAGTCAGGGAGAATTCATCCTCTGTAACTCACCAATAACATTTTCCCAACCAAAGTAACATCAGACTAACTGAAAGAAACAAAGAAATGAAGTAGATAACATTCTCACACATTTAAAGGGAAAATTGATTAAAGTTATATTTAAAGCACGAGATAAAGTCCATAGTATGTGAAGAAAAAAAAAAAACCAAAAACGTTCAGATGGAATAAGAAAATGTCAGAGGGAGCTCTGTAGGCTTAAATATTTGAATAACCACTTTTTTTCCAAATTTTATTAGATATTTTCTTCATTTACATTTCAAATGTTATCCCAAAAGTCCCCTAAACCCTCCCCATCCCCTGCCCTGCATCCCTACCCACCCACTCCCACATCTTAGCCCTGGTGTTCCCCTGTACTGGGGCATATAAAGTTTGCATGACCAAGGGGCCTCTCTTCCCAATGATGGCCAACTAGGCCATCTTCTGCTATATATGCAGCTAGAGAGACAAGCTCTGGGGGTACTAGTTAGTTCTTATTATTCTTCCTCCTATAGGGTTGGAGACCCCTTCAGGTCCATGGGTACTTTCTCTAGCTCCTCCCTTGGGAACCATGTGTTCCATCTAATAGCTGACTGTGAACATCCACTTCTGTGTTTGCCAGGCACTGGTATAGCCTCACATGAGACAGCTATATCTGGGCCCTTTCAGCAATATCTTGCTGGCATATGCAATAGTGTCTGCATTTGTTGAATAACCACTTTTAATAAGGCTTCTCAAGTGCTTTGACTCCTTTTTAGTCTAATGTCCAAAGGTAGGGAGAAAAAATAGTAAATGAGACAAGGGAAAGTAGACTTGTTTAGAAGTAGTACCTTTGGAGCAATTCCAATATCTGTCAGGATATCAGCAATCAAGTTAAGTAGTGTCAGGATACCAAACACAAATCAGCATAGGTGGCATGATCCAGAAGAAATAGCCATGCCTTTGCCAAAATGAGTCAGCAGGAGCAAACAGAACCAGCCAGAATGTCAGGAGATATTCTCTGCTGTGTCTCTTTCAATGAAGTGAAAATAAGCAAAGACATGAGACCAGGGGAGTATTAAAAGGCTAGCTATGTAACTGTCTATTGAATCCAATTTATACTCTCTCAAAACATTACATGTCCTTCCATTGGTCTTGCCTCAGCAAAATACCACTTTAGTTTTTATCACATGACACAACCAGAAACTTCCACTTCAGAGCCCAATCTTGTTGGAAGAATAGGTGAGTACCTTTAAATACTAGTAGGAGGTTTGTGTTACTTGGAAAGTTTCATGGTGTACAACTTCAGTGTTTTATTTTCCTTCAACTAACTACAAGGGAATTTGACCCTTTTATTGACTGCTTTTAGATGGTTGGCTTGTGCTCCTACCCTAGAGGAGCTGTTAAAAAACAAGACAAACCAAACGCAGCCAAAAACAGACCCCTGCATAGTGTAGGGACTGGTGTTTTGTTATCATTGATGTCGTAATGATTTTACAAAAACTATGAAAAGTTCACTCCAGCTTCCATTGCACATATGATTGCTGCTGAAGACACAGAATTCCCTCTCAAGAGCCCTTGACAAAAGAATATGTCCTAAGCCAGAAGAACTATAAGAAACTTGCTTTCAACCATAATCTTCTAATAACCTATCCTAATACTGCTTCTGCAGACTCCAACAGCTACTTTTCACTTTGTCACAGCCATTCTGTATATTGTCTGTGTAAAAGAAATCTTCATTTTAAAAGACTTACTTAAAGCAGGCAAGTGGTAGGTTGTTATTTAAGGATAATAATTGGTCCATGAATAAGAGTTGATAGCCATGTGTATGCAGGGATATGATTGGAATAATGTAATTTGTGTGTTCTGGGTTATGTGTTTTAATGCTAGATAGGAAGGGTGTTCCCAACATTTTTAGATTAATTGGAGGGACTTTTCTCCTATTTCTGATGTGTATAAATCCCCCATGTTTCAAGATAAATTTCATGCATTAAAACCCACATACTACCTTCAAGGACACATGTTACCTCAAGTTAGGTCCTTCCTATACAGTTTCTAAATATTCACAAATAGTTCCATAAACTTGGTAATAAGGGTCCAAAACATGAACCTATGGAAGGGACATTTGATCTTTAAGTTGTAAAGACATAAAACTTGTTTGAATATTTAAAAATGGAGATGGGAAAAAAGGTGAGAACGGGAAATAGAAGCGAACATAGGAGATCAAGAAATATGAGTTGAGAGGCCCCTTGGTCATACAGACTCTATATGCCCCAGTACAGGGGAATGCCAGGGCCATTACATGGGAGGGGGTGGGTAGGGGAGCAGGGCGGGGACGCGGGAGGGTAAGGGAAAATTTCTGGATAACAGGTGAAATGTAAATGAAGAAAATATCTAATAAAGAGAAAAAAATGCCCTACATGCTAAAAAAAAAAAAAGAAAGAGAGAGAGAATTAAATAAATTTAGTTGTTCTGCCTGGTAAATTAAACATTAAACCTGATAGATAATACTTGTTCAGTATGACATAAACAATAAACGTTGGAGTTTTTGCTTGTCATTAAAAAAAAAAAAAGAAATATGAGTTGATTATAAGAGGACAGGAGAAATATAAAAAACTCTAGAGCCATTTATCATAGTCAGTGTCCACAACTGGGGCATACTTTGAAGTCATTGGCAATTGAAAATGCCTTAATGTTGAGTATCATGATGTCCTGGGTTTTCCAGTCAAGAGGACATAGGGATGGGACAAGATATTTTGCCTGAGGGCAGAAATAGTGCAAGGTGAAACCACTAAAATTGTCTTGGAGTTGTCTGAATGACTAAACAAGGGTGCATCTCAGAAGGATGTCATGATTGAGGATGCATCATAGTTTAGTGTAGGGTTGGTGGGGTCCTACATCTGGTCTACCAAAGGGCTCAGAGGTTCAGGGATGCAGGATATGTGAAGTTGACTGCACTTACCTCATGTTGTATCCAGGTGGGTGTCAGTCAGGCTATAGGGAAGCCCCTGAGACAACACTCTGGGGATGGGGAAGCCCAGTCTGAGGTGTGTGGATAAACCTTACTGGGGTGGGGGGCATCTTAGCAGGTCTGTGGGAAAAGTTGTGGATCCTGAGGTATGTAAAGGTCATAGGAGTTTGTGATGAATGATAAGGCAGGTTTCTTTGACAATTATATCTACATCACATCTATCACCACCACCACCATCATCTAGGTGTTTAATTGTACTGGACACCATCATCACCAAGGACTTATAACATTATCTTCTTCAGCATCTTCTGACATGCTAATGTGGAATATGCTCTCTATAGATGTAGTATTGAGTATTGAGACAACAGTTTTTTGTTTTTTGTTTTTTTTTCCCAATATTCATTAGATAACTTCTTCATTTACATTTCAAGTGTTATCCAGAAAGTTCCCTATACCCTCCCCCCTCCCTGCCCTGCTCCCCTACACTCCCGCTCCCACATCTTGGCCCTGGTGTTCCCCTGTACTGGGGCATATAAAGTCTGCATGACCAAGGGGCCTCTCTTTCCAATGATGGT
>LR756439.1:416274-428393 GCA_902729485.2 Mus minutoides
TATTCTTCCACCTATAGGGTTGAAGACCCCTTCAGCTCCTTGGGTACTTTCTCTAGCTCCTTCTTTGGGAACCCTGTGTTCCATCTAATATCTGACTGTGAGCTTCCACCTCCATGTTTGCCAGGCATTGGTATAGTCTCCCACGAGACAGCTATATCCGGGCCCTTTCAGCACTATCTTGCTGGCGTATGCTATAGTGAGACAACAGTTTTTATTTTGACCAGATACCTGTTCTTTGAGGTTGTGCCATGAAATACTCAGCTTGATGCTGGAAACAATCTATTGAGTACAGCACAGAACAGCAAACTCAATACTTTATAAATCATCACAATATAATAAAAATGTTCAAAATACTTAGACATTATTTGGTCATAATACCCCTATCTGCAATTGTGTTGCAAGATGTTATATCAGGAATGGAGTGATAAATGTGGTTAAGATACATTGTATTTAAAAATGTAGAAACTGTTAAAGAAAGAAATTATCTTATATAAATGGTGCTGGTCTAAGTGACAGTCTGTATGTAGAAAAATGAAAATTCATTCATATTTGTCACTTTGCACAAAGCTCAAATCCAAGTGGATCAAGAATCTCAACATAAAACCAGATATACTGAATCTAATAGAAGAGAAAGTGGGAAAGAACCTTTAACTCATTGGCATGGGGGAGGTTGGGAGGGATTTCCTAAACAGAACTCCAATGGCTCAGGCTCTAATATCAAGAACTGTTAAATAGTCCTCTGGGACCAGTCTGCGCAAAACAGCTCGCAGACTGCAGAGGGTGAACAGCAGAGTGCAGCTTCTGGGACAGGCAGAGGAACATGGCTTCTGGGACAGATCCCCGTTTCTGGCAGCTGAAATCCAGGCACCTTCCCGCCAGAGAATAGGTGGCCGCCTGGGAAGGCTGTGACCCCCAGAGCAGGTAAGGGAACCATCTTGTCTCCCTGGTCCCTCTGGGACCAGTCTGCACAAAACAGTTCATGAATTGCAGAGGCTGAACAGCAAACTGCAGCTTCTGGGACAGGTAGAGGCTCATGGCTTCTGGGACAGACCCCCATTTCTGGCAGCTGAAATCCAGGCACCTTCCCCACCAGAGGATAGGTGGCCACCCGGGAGGGCTGTGACCCCCAGAGCAGGTAAGGGAGCCATCTTGTCTCCCAGGTCCCTCTGAGACCAGTCTGCACAGATCAGCTTGTGGACTGTGGAGGTTGAGCAAGCAGAGTGCAGAAACAACACAGCCTCTGGGACAGACCCCCATTTCAGGCTACAGACATCCAGGCACCTTCCCCACCAGAGGAGAGGTGGCTGCCTAGGAGGGCTGTGACCCTCAGAGCAGGCTGTGCAGGGGAGCGCTCAGACTGTGGAGGCAGCCCATCTTCTGGTACAGGCCCCAATTCGGACCTTCATTTTCAAACAGGAGGCAGGTCTGAACACCAGACCTCTGTGCACTTTCCCTGCAAAAGGAGAGAGCTTGCCAGAAGTGAATACTCTGACCACTGAGACTCAGAAGAGAGCAGGATTCCCAGGACAGCTGACAGAGGCTAACAGAATCACAAGAGAAACAGGCTCCAGCCAGAGACAACTATAACAACTAACTTCAGGGATTAACAAATGTCGAAGGCAAACATAAGAATCTTACCAACAGAAACCAAGATTGCTCACCATCATCAGAACCCAGCACTCCCACTTCAGCCAATCCTGGAACCCCCAACACACCTGAAAAGCAAGATTTGGATTCAAAATCATATTTCATGATGATGGTAGAGGACCTTAAGAAGGACTTTAATAACTCACTTAAAGAAATACAGGAGAACAACTCTAAAGAGGTAGAAGTCCTTAAAGAATCACAGGAAAACACTGCTAAACAGGGTAGAAGTCCTTAAAGAGGAAACAAAAAAATCCCTTAAAGAATTACAAGAAAACACAACCAAACAAGTGATGGAATTGAAGAAAACTATCCAAGACCTAAAAAGGGATGTAGAAAAAATAAAGAAAACCCAAAGTGAGACAATTCTGGATCTAGAAACACTAGGAAAGAAATCAGGAACCATTGATGTGACCATCAGCAACAGAGTACAAGATATCGAAGAGAGAATCTCAGGTGCAGAAGATTCCATAGAGAACATGGGCACAACAATCAAAGAAAATGCAAAATGCAAAAAGATTCTAACTCAAAACATCCAGGAAATTCAGGACACAAAAAGAAGACCGAACTTAAAGGGCCAGCAAATATCTTCAACAAAATTATAGAAGAAAACTTCCCAAACTGAAAGAGAGAGATGCCCATGAACATACAAGAAGAACACAGAACTCCAAATAGACTGGACCAGAAAAGAAACTCCTCCTGACACATAATGATCAGAACAACAAATGCACTAAATAAAGACAGAATATTAAAAGCAGTAAGTGAAAAAGGTCAACTAACATATAAAGGCAGGCCTATTAGAATTACACCAGACTTCTCACCAGAGACTATGAAAGCTAGAAGATCCTAGACAGATGTCATACAGACCGTAAGAGAACACAAATGCCCGCCCAGGCTGCTATACCCAGCAAAACTCTCAATTACCATAGATGGAGAAACCAAAGTATTCCATGACAAAACCAAGTTCACACAATACCTTTCCATGAATACAGCCGTTCAAAGGATAATAATGAGAAAAAAGCAACACAAGGAAGGAAATTACACCCTTGAAAAAGCAAGAAGGTAATCTTACAACAAACCTAAAGGAAGACAGCAGCAAGAACAGAATCTCAACTTTAACAACAAAAATAACAGGATGCAACAATTACTTTTCTTTAATTTCTCTTAACATCAATGGACTCAATTTCCCATTAAAAAGACATAGACTAATAGAGTGGTTACAGGAACAGGACCCAATATTTTGCTGCCTATAGGAAACACACCTCAGGAAAAAAGACAGACATTACCTCAAAGTGAAAGGCTGGAAAATAATTATCCAAGCAAATGTTCCTAAGAAACAAGCTGGAATAGCCATTCTAATATCGAATAAAATTGACTTTCAACCTAAAGTTATCAAAAAAGACAAGGAGGGGCACTTCATACTCATCAAAGGCAAAATCTCCCAAGATGAACTCTCTACTCAGAATATTTATGCTCCAAATGCAAGAGCTGCCATATTCATTAAAGAAATTTTAGTAAAGCTCAATGCGCACATTGCACCTCACACAATTATAGTGGGAGACTTCAACACTCCACTGTCACCATTGGACAGATCCTGGAAACAACAACTAAACAGAGACACATGAACATTAACATAAATTATGAATCAAATGGATTTAATACATATCTATAGAACATTTTATCCTAAAACTAAGGGATATAACTTTTTCTCAGCACCACATGTTACCTCTTCCAAAATTGACCATAAAATAGGTCACAAAATAGGCCTCAACAGATACAAAAATACTGAAACCACACACTAAGGCTGATCTTCAATAACAGCATTAATAATAGAAAGCGAGCATTCACGTGGAAACTGAACAACACTCTACTCAATTATACCTTGGTCAAGGAAGAAATAAAGAAATTCAAGACTTTTTAGAGTTTAATGAAAATGAAGCCACAACATACACAAACTTATGGGATACAGTGAAGGCATTCCTAAGAGTAAAACTTATAGCCCTGAGTTCCTCCAAAAAGAAACTTGAGAGAGCATACACTAACAGCCTAATAGCACACCTAGGAGCTCTAGAACTAAAGGAACCAAATTCACCCAAGAGGAGTAGATGGCAGGAAATAATCAAACTCAGGGCTGAACTCAACCAAGTGGAAATGAAAAGAACTATTCAAAGAATCAACCAAACAAGGAGCTGGTTCTTTGAGAAAATCAACAAGATAGATAAACCCTTAAATAGACTCACTAGAGGGCACAGGGACAGTATTCTAATTAACAAACTCAGAAATTTAAAAGGAGACATAACAACAGATACTGATGAAATCCAAAACACCATCAGATCCTACTACAAATGGTATACTCAACATATCTGGAAAATCTGGATGAAATGGACAACTTCATAAACATATACCAGGTTTCAAAGTTAAATCAGTTTCAAATTAATGATCCAAACAGTCCCTTTCCTCTAAAGAAATAGAAGCAGTCACTAATAGTCTCCCAACCAAAAAAAAAAAAAAAAAAAAAAGGACTAGATAGGTTTATTGCTGAGTTCTATCAGACTTTCAAAGAAGACCTAATTCCAACACTCCTCAAACTATTCCACAAAATAGAAACAGAAGGTACTCTACCCAATTTATTTTTTGAAGCCACAATTACTCCCATACCTAAACTGCACAAAGATGCAAACAAAGAAAGAGAACTTCAGACCAATATATCTCATGAATATCAAATAAAAAATACTCAATAAAATCCTAGCAAGCCAAACCCAAGAACACATTAAAATGATCATCCTTCATGACCAAGTAGGCTTCATCCCAGGAATACAGGGATGGTTTAGTATATGGAAATCCAGCAATGTAATACACTATATAAAAAAAAAACTCACAGACCAAAACCACATGATCATCTCATTAGATGCTTAGAAAGCATTTGACAAAATCCAACAGCCATTCATGATAAAAGTCTTGGAAAGGTCAGGAATTCAAGGCCCATACGTAAACGTAATAAAAGCAATCTACAGAAAACCAGTAGCCAACATCAAAGTAAAAGGAGAGAAACTCGAAGCAATCCCACCAAAATCAGGGACTAGACAATGCTGCCCACTTTCTCCCTACCTTTTCAATATAGTACATGAAGTCCTAGCCAGAGCAATTTGACAACAAAAGGAGATCAAAGAGATTCAGATTGGAAAGGAAGAAGTCCAAATATCACTCTTTGCCGATGATATGATGATATGATAGTATATATAAGTGATCCTAAAAATTCCACCAGAGAAATTCTAAACCTGATAAAAAGCTTTAGTGCAGTAGCTGGATATAAAATTAACTCAAACAAATCAATGGTTTTTCTCTACAAAAGGATAAGCAAGAAATTAAGGGAACAACACCCTTCACAATAGTCACAAAAAATATAAAATACCTTGTTGTGAATCTAACTAAAGAAGTGAAAGATCTGTATGATAAGAACTTCAAGTATCTGAAGAAGAAATTGAAGATCTCAAAAGATGGAAGCATCTCCCATGCTCGTGGATTGGCAGGATTAATATAGTCAAAATGGCTATCCTGCCAAAAGCAATCTACAGATTCAATGCAATCCCCATCAAAATACCAGCTCAATTCTTCACTGAGTTCGAAAGGGCAATTTGCAAATTCATCTGGAATAAGAAAAAACCTAGGATAGCAAAAACTATTCTCAACAATAAAAGAACCTCTAGTGGAATCACCATGCCTGATCTCAAGTTGTACTACAGAGCAATTGTGATAAAAACTGCATCGTACTGGTACAGCAACCGACAGGTAGATCAATGGAATAGAATTGAAGACCCAGAAATGAATCCACACACCTATAGCCACTTTATCTTTGACAAAGGAGCTAAAACTATCCATGGAAAATAGCCAGCATTTTCAACAAATGGTACTGGCACAACTGCAGAAGAATGCGAATTGATCCATTCTTATCTCCTTGTACAAAGCTCATGTCTAAGTGGATCAAAGACCTCCACATAAAACCAGAGACACTGAAATTTATAGGGGAGAAAGTGGGGAAAACCCTTGGAGATATGGGTACAGGGGAAAAATTCCTAAAAAGAACAGCAAGGGCTTGTGCTGTAAGATCAAGAATTGACAAATGGGACCTCACCCCTAGAGGAGTCCCCACGCTATCTTGGATCCAGCCGTGAATGGTGAGTGGAGCACAACACCAGTTCCATCTAGTCGCGCGCATGGGGTAAGGTTACAGCACTGGGGAAATACAGGAGTGACCAATCAAAGAGCAGAGGTCCCTTCCGGTCCCTGCCAGTGCACCCGGTTTCCTTGGGCGCACAGCCTGTGTACTCCCCAACCAGCCCTAGAGGACTCCCCTCGTGATCTTGGGACCAGCATTTCACAGGAGCCCACAATCAAAGGATCACAGTATAAGCTGGACTCAGAGAGTCCAGAATCAACTGGGAATATAAGGACAGGCTCCAGATTGCAAAGGGTCACTCAGACCCAGTCTGCACAGGTCAGCTCATGGACTGCAAATGGTGAGTGAGCAAAGGGCTGAACAGGGCACCTTCTGGGAAACAACCAGCTCTGGACTCTAGACACCCTTCCCACCTGAGGACAGTTCTCCCCCTGGGAGGGCCTTCTCTGCCAGAACTTGTGAGAGAACCATATTGGGTCCTAAGTTGCTCAGAGACCAGTCTACACAGGTCAGCTCAGAGACCACAAAGGGTCGCTAGCAGGTCACCTCACAGACTGCAAAGGGTTGCTCAGACCCAGTCTGCACAGGTCAGCTCATGGACTTCAAAGGGTGAGTGAGCAAACGGCTGAGCAGGACACCTCTCAGGACAGACCCAACTCTGGGCTTTAGACATCCCAGTACCCTCCCTGTCTGAGGACAGTTCTCAGCCTGGGAGGGCTTTCCCTGCCCGAACATGTGAGAGAGCCATAATAGGTCCCAGGTCACTCAGAGACCAGTCTGTTCAGGTCAGCTCATGGACTACAAAGGCTCCCACAGAGACCACCCTGTGCAGGTGAGTGTGCAGACCACAGAGGCAACACATCTTCTAGGACAGGCCCTATATAGGGTCTTCAACTTTACCCAAGAGGCAAGTCTGAACACCAAACTCCGTGCACCTTCCCTGCAAAAGGAGAGCTCACCTGCTGAGACTACACTGACCACTGAGATTCAGGAGAGAGCTGGGCTCCCAGGTCTGCTGACAGAGGCCAACAGAATCACAGGAGGAACAAAATCCAACCAGAGACAACTATAACAACCAACTCCAGAGATTACCAGATGGCGAAAGGTAGACGTAAGAATCTTAATAACAGAAACTAAGACCACTCACCTTCTTCAAAACCCAGCACTCCCACTTCAGCCAGTCTTGGATACCCCAACACACCCAAAAAACAAGACTCGGATTTAAAATCATATGTCATGGTGCTTGTAGAGGACATGAAGAAGGACATTAAGAAGAACATGAATAACTCACTTAAAGAAATGCAGGAGAACAATGCTAAAGAGGTAAAAGTCCTGAAAGAGGAAACACTAAAATCCTTTAAAGAACTACAGGAAAACACAACCAAACAGGTAATGGAATTAAACAAAACCATCTAGGACCTAAAAAGGGAAATAGAAACAATAAAGAAAACCCAAAGTGAGACAACTTTGGAGATAGAAACACTAGGAAAGAAATCAGGAACCATAGATGTGAGCATCAGCAACAGAATACAAGAGATGGAAGAGAGAATCTCAGGTGCAGAAGATTCCATAGAGAACATGGGCACAACATTCAAAGAAAAGGCAAAATGCATAAAGATCCTAACTCAAAACATCCAGGAAATCCAGGACACAATGAGAAGACCAAACCTACGGATAATAGGAGTAGATAAAAAAGAAGATTTTCAACTTAAAGGGCCAGCAAATATTTTCAACAAAAAAATAGAAGAAAACTTCCCAAACCTAAAGAAAGATATGCCCATGAACATACAAGAAACCTACAGAACACCAAATACACTGGACCAGAAAAGAAATTCCTCCAGAAACATAATTATCAAAACACCAAATGTACAAAATAAATATAGTGTATTTAAAGCAGTAAGGGAAAAAGGTCAACTAACATATAAAGGCAGGCCTATCAGAATTACATCACACTTCTCACCTGAGACTCTGAAAGCCAGAAGATCCTGGACAAATGTTATTCAGACTCTAAGAGAGCACAAATGCCAACCCAGGTTACTATATCCAGCAAAACTCTCAATTAACATAGATGGAGAAATCAAAGTATTCCATGATAAAACCAAATTCACACAATATATTTCCATGAATCCAGCCCTTCAAAGGATAATAAAGGGAAACCACCAAAACAAGGACGGAAACTACACCCTAGAAAAAACTAAAAAGTAATCCTTCAACAATCCTAAAAGAAGACAGCCACAAGAACAGAATCCCAAACTTAACAACAAAAATAACAGGAAGCAACAACTACTTTTCTTTAATTTCTCTTAACACCAATGGACTCAATTCCCCAATAAAAAGACATATACTAATAGACTGGCTACACAAACATGACCCAACATTTTGCTGCCTTCAAGAAACGCACCTTAGGGAAAAAGAGATACTACCTTAGGGTGAAGGCTGGAAAACAGTTTTCCAAGCAAATGGTCCAAAGAAAAAAGCTGGATTAGCCATTCTAATATCGGATAAAATTGACTTTCAACCCAAAGTTATAAAAAAAGACAAGGAGGGGCACTTCATACTCATCAAAGGTAAAATCAACCAAGATGAACTTTGAATTCTGAATATCTATGCCCTGAATACAAGGGCAGACTCATTCTTCAAAGAAACTGTAGTAAATCTCAAAGCACACATTCAACCTCACACAATAATAGTGGGAGACTTCAAATCCCCACTCTCACCAATGGACAGATTCTGGAAATAGAAACTAAACAGAGACACATGGACACTAACAGGAGTCATGAAACAAATGGATGTAATAGATATCTACAAAACATTTTATCCTAAAACAAAAGGATATACTTTCTTCTCAGCGCCACATGGTACCTCTTCCAAAATTGAACATATAATTAGTCACAAAACAGGCCTCCACAGATACAAAAATATTGAAATTATCCCATGCATCCTATCTGACCAGCATGGACTAAGGCTGATCTTAAATAACAACATAAATAATAGAAAGCGAACATGCCCATGGAAACTGAACAACACTCTACTCAATGATTCCTTAGTCAAGGATGAAATAAAGAAAGAAATTAAAGACTTTCCAGAGTTTAATGAAAATGAAGCCACAACATACCCAAACTTATGGGACACAATGAAAGCAGTCCTAAGAGGAAAACTCATAGCCCTGAGTGCCTCCAAAGAGAAACTAGAGAGAGCATACACTAGTAACTTGACAGCACACCTAGAATCTCTAGAACAAAAGGAAGCAAATTCACCAAAAAAGGAGTAGACGACAGAAAATAATCAAACTCAGGGCAGAAATCAACCAAGTAGAAACAAAAAGAACTATTCAAAGAATTAACCAAGCCAGGAGCTGGTTCTTTGAGAGAATCAACAAGATAGATAAACCCTTAGCCAGACTCACTAGAGGGCACAGGGACAGTATCTTAATTAACAAAATCAGAAATGAAAAAAGGAGACATAACAACAGAACCTGAGGAAATCCAAAACATCATAGGATCCTACTACAAAAGGCTATACTCAACAAAGCTAGAAAACCTGAAGGAAATGGACAATTTCCTGCACAGATACCAGGTACCAAAGTTAGGCCAGGATCAGATTAATGATCTAAGCAGGCCCATTTCCCCTAAAGAAATAGAAGCAGTCATCAATAGTCTCCCAACCAAAAAAAGCCCAGGATCAGATGGGTTTAGTGCAGAGTTCTATCAGACCTTCAAAGAAGACCTAATTCCACCTCTCCTCAAACTATTCCCCAAAATAGAGACAGAAGGTACTCTACCCAATTCATTCTATGAAGCCACAATTACTCTGATACCTAAACCACACAAAGATCCAACAAAGAAAGAGAACTTCAGACCAATTTCCCTCATGAATATCGATGCAAAAATACTCAATAAAATCCTTGCAAACTGCATCCAAGAACACATCAAAACGATCATCCATCATGACCAAGTAAGCTTCATCTCAGGAATGCAGGGATGGTTTAATATATGGAAATCCATCAACGTAATCCACTATATAAACAAAATCAAGGACAAAAAACACATGATCATCTTGTTAGATGCTGAGAAAGCATTTGACAAAATCCAACACCCATTCATGATAAAAGTCTTGGAAAGATCAGGACTTCAAGGCCCATATCTAAACATAATAAAAGGAATATACAGCAAACCAGTAGCCAACATCAAAGTGAATGGAGAGAAGCTGGAAGCAATCCCATTAAAATCAGGGACTAGACAAGGCTGCCCACTTTCTCTCTACCTATTCAATATAGTACTTGAAGTCCTAGCCAGAGCAATTCTACAACAAAAGGAGATCAAGTGGATAAAAATTGGAAAGGAAGAAGTTAAAATATCACTGTTTGCAGATGATATGATAGTATATATTCGGGACCCCAAGAATTCCACCAAAGAACTCCTAAACCTGATAAACAGCTTCAGTGCAGTAGCTGCTTATAAAATTACCTCAAACAAACCAATGGCCTTTCTATACACAAAAGATAAGAGGGCTAAAAACGAAATTAGGGAAACAACACCCTTCACAATAGTCACAAATATTATAAAATACCTTGGTGTGACTCTAAGGAAGTGAAAGATCTGTATGACAAGAACTTCAAGTCTCTGAAGAAAGAAATTGAAGAAGATCTCAGAAGATGGAAAGATCTCCCATGCTCATGGATTGGCAGGATTAATATAGTCGAAATGGCTATCCTGCCAAAAGCAATCTACAGAGGCAACGCAATCCCCATCAAAATTCCAACTCAATTCTTCACTGAGATAGAAAGGGCAGTTTGCAAATTCATCTGGAATAATAAAAAACCTAGGATAGCAAAAACTATTCTCAACAATAAAAGAACCTCTGGGGGAATCACCATGCCTGACATTAAGGTGTACTACAGAGCAATTGCGATAAAAAAAACTGCATGGTACTGGTACAGCAACAGACAGATAGATCAATGGAATAGAATGGAAGACCCAGAAATGAATCCACACACCTATGGTCACTTTATCTTTGACAAGGGTGCTAAAACCATCCAGTGGATAAAAGACAGCATTTTCAACAAATGGTGCTGGCACAACTGGCGGTTAGCATGTAGAAGAATAGGAATTGACCCATTCTTATCCCCTTGTACAAAGCTTAAGTCTAAATGGATCAAAGACTTCCACATAAAACCAGGGACACTGAAATTTATAGAGGAGAAAGTGAGGAAAACCCTCAAAGGTGTGGGCAGAGGGGAAACATTCCTAAACAGAACGGTATTGGTCAGATCAAGAATTGACAAATGGGACCTTATGAAATTGCAAATCTTCTGTTAGGCAAAAGACACAGTCAGCAAGACAAAAAGGCCACCAACACATGGGGAAAGGATTTTTACCAATCCTAAATCTGATAGGGGACTATTATCCAACATCTAAAAAGAGCTAAAGAAGCTGGACTCCAGAAAAATGAATATCCCCATTTAAAAAATGGGGTACAGAGCTAAGCAAAGTATTCTCAACTGAGGAATTCCGAATTGCTGAGAAACATCTGAAAAAATGTTCAACATCCTTAATCATCAGGGAAATGCAAATCAAAACAACACTGAGATTCTACCTCACACCAGTCAGAATGGCTAAGATCAAAAATTCAGGGGACAGCAGAAGCTGGCGAGGATGTGGAGAAAGAGGAACACTCCTCCATTGCTGGTGGGATTGCAAGCTTGTACAACCACTCTGGAAGTCAGTCCGGCGCTTTCTCAGAAAATTGGACATAGTACTACCAGAGGATCCTGCAATACCTCTCCTGGGCATATACCCAGAATATGTTCCAACTGGTAAAAAGGACACATGTTCCACTATGTTCATAGCATCCTTATTTATAATAGCCAGAAGTTGGAAAGAACCCAAATGTCCCTCAGCAGAAGAATGGATACAGAAAATGGGGTACATTTACACAATGGAGTACTATTCTGCTATTTAAAAAAATGAATTTATGAAATTATTGGGCAAATGGATGAATCTGGAGGACATAATCCTTAGTGAGGTAACCCAATCACAAAAGAAGTCATTGGACATGCGCTCACTGATAAATGGATATTAGACTAGAAACTTAGAATACCCAAGATAAGATCTGCAAGACAGAAGAAAATCAAGAAGAAAGACCAGCGTGTGTATACTTCATTCATCCTTTGAATAGGAAACAAAATACCCATGAAAGGAGTTACAGAGACAAAGTTTAGAGCTAAGATGAAAGGATGGACCACACAGAGACTAACCCACTGGGGATCCATCCCATAATCAGTCACTAAACTCAGACT
>LR753449.1:0-131703 GCA_902729485.2 Mus minutoides
ACAGCCAGCCCTCCCAACCTGATTTTATATAATAGCAGATGTAAGGGATGAGATAGACTTCTGTACTAAATTTCACATGTAAGTTATTTGATAATTTTATATAGTGTAAACACCCTGCATCCTTTACTATTTCAGGATTATATTCACTTACCTGTTTATCTGTCCGTCCATCCCTCCATCCATCCCTCCATCCCTATGATCTGGTCCATTCTTTGGTGGATAGGAGCTGGAGAGCCTGAGGCAAATGGTACAGACTTTACCCTCCCCTGGGAGGCCCATCTGCCAGCTTCATCATGGCTGGCTCTTTTTTCTCACAGCTCCCTAGAAGGCTGATGTGATCACTCCTGTTTTTGTTGGTGGTGGTTTTGTTTTGTTTTGTTTTGTTTTGTTTTTCGAGACAGGGTTTCTCTGTATAGCCCTGGCTGTCCTGGAACTCACTTTATAGACCAGGCTGGCCTCGAACTCAGAAATCTGCCCACCTCTGCCTCCTGAGTGCTGGGATTAAAGGCATGCACCACCACGCCTGGCTACTCCTGTTTTTAATGGATGAGTTTATTGAGAAAGGAATGGTTTCCCTTTGGGTATAATATACAGTGGCACCCAGCAGAGCTAGGACTGAAGTCCACCATGCTCAACTCAGAATTTCATGCTCAGGCCAGGGAGGCAGCTTGGTGGTGGAGCACTTGCCGAGCATGCCCAGGGCCTTGGATTCAGTTTCCTGAAATGCAGTGAATTTCATTCATTCATTCATTCAAATAAAATTTAAATAAACATTTTAAAACAGGTATAGTGGTACATACCTGTGATTTCAGCATTTGTGAAGTAGAGGCAGGAGGATCATGATTGTTCATGGCCAGGCTAGAGTGATAGCTCAGCAGTTATGAGCACTTTGTTGCTCTTCCGGAGGACCCAGGTGCAGTTCCCAGCATCCACATGAAGCCTTACAATCATCTGGAGCTCCAGTCCCAGAGGATCTGATACCCACTCCTGGCCTCTCTGGGCATTGTACACATGTGGTTTATATACATGCTGGCAAAACACCCAAACACATGCACACACAGAAAACAAAACAAAACAAAACAAAACAACAGGGCTGGTGAGATGGCTCAGCGGGTAAGAGCACCCGACTGCTCTTCCGAAGGTGATAAGTTCAAATCCCAGCATCCACATGGTGGCTCACAACCATCCGTAACGAGATCTGGCGCCCTCTTCTGGAGTGTCTGAAGACAGCTACAGAGTACTTACATATAATAAATAAAATAAATCTTTAAAAAAAAAAAAAAAAACTTTGCCAGGGATAGTGGTGTCGACCTCTGCAGAACAGAGGTGAATAGGTTCTGTGGGTCTCAGTCAGCCAGAAGTCTTACAGTTCTTAGAAGAGAAACAAGGTTTGGGCGGCCTTCAGGGCAGATAGCTGAGGTCCTGTTACTGTGGCAGTGCCAGGTGCCAGTGCCAGCAGTAGGGGCAGTGCCAGCAACATCTAAGGGTGGCAGCGTCATGAGTTTGGCCTGCCAGACAGGTCTAAAGTCCAGCTTTGGGAGGGAGAACTCTTCCCCAAGTGTTACAGTTCAGTAGAACAGCCACTCTCAGACAATTCTTGGTAAAAATAACTTGTGCACTTTATTCCATGTGGACAGGGACTTCATACACATTGAAGGGTAGGGCGGGATTTAGGGGTAGGTGTTTCCTACTGGCTCAGTTTGAGATGCCAGTGATGCTCTTTTTACACGGGGAAGGACACCAGGTATTCTCCCTATGTGACTGATTGTCGTGGTCCTATTAGTGGGGTGTCGTGGTCCTATTAGTGGGGTGTTGTGGTTACCTGTTCCAGAGCAGGTAGCAGTAGGCAGGGGATGGCTCTACTCCTGCTGTTCTCAATTCTGAGATTCACAGGGTCTGAGCTCACTCAACCTTACCAGTTCTATCTAATGGTGAGGTGCACCTTCCCCACATAGTGCTGCAAGCCTTTAATTCCAGCACTGGGGAGGCAGAGGCAGGAGGATCTCTATGAGTTAAAGCCCAATTTGGTCTATATAAAGAGTTCTAGGACAGGCAGGGCTATATAGAGAGACCCTACCTTAAACAAAAAATAACTTCATGATCAGCCTCAGCTATATACTTGTAGTTCAAGGCCAGAGCAACATGAGACTCTATATCACAAGTCACAACCAGGGCTGGTGGAAGGAGAAAATGGACTCACAGTTAGAGTATGAAGATGTGGAATAGTCAAGCTAAACCAAAGAGAAGGACCCGCAGGCCAGGCCCCTCTCAGTCAAATAAGACAAAAAGGCATGTTCTGAAGTGACAGGAAACTCAGGGTCCCTCTCCAGCTGAGAGGGCCTGCACAGCAGCTGGGAGTCGTGAAAGCAGGGTTCTCATGGGAAAACCCAGAAAGCCGCCTCGTGTCACTGAATGAGTCATCGAAAAAATTTAGAAGAACTACCAGAAAACAGATAGGTTTGAGTGTAATTGCTTATCCGACCCTGACTGGGAGGCAGAGTCCTTGCCACAACTGTGTAGTTATCGCCCCAAAGGCTGGGAGAGGTGGCGTGGGAACTTCTGGAGTGTTCTCACCACAGGGTCAGCAAGAGGAGCCACTAGGTCCCTGGATCTCAACCCAGGAGCCTGTACCTACAGAATGATTAGCCGGCAAGAGAGTGGAACAGACCACAGATGAAAGAGAATAGGATCTTTAGATGTATCCATTTCAAAATTATTCAAAACTACCAGGCATAGTAATTGTGCTTTTAATCCTAGCACTTGGGGCTGAGGCAGGAGGATTATTTTGAGTTCAAAGCCAGTCTGGGGATACATTGTGAGTCCCTGCCTTAAAACAAACAATAAGCAAAAATGGGCAAAACGAATTATTACTGATGGTGTAAGTCTATACCTGTGTGCTCAGGAGGCTGGGGCAGCCTGAGATACCCAGCAGGGATACACAGATAGACCTTGTCTCATAAAAAAAAAATAGTATGAAGAAGAAGGGGAGGGGTCTGATGCCAGATATTATGGCACATACCTGTAATCCCAGCTACTTGGGAGATAGGGGCAGGGGGATCCCAAGTTTCAGGCCAGTATGTGCAAATTAGAAAGATCTTGACTCAGAAAATAAAGGGACGTGGGGCACTGTGGATGTGACTCAGCAGTAGGAATTTTGCCTAGTATGTGAGCTACATCCCTGGTACCAAACAAAGCAAAAGCCCTCAAAGCCATGGTCGTAGCTGACCCTTGAACTGTGATCCCAACTACTAAGGAGGCAGGAAGATTACAAGTTCAATGACTGGCTACATACATGGTGAGCCCAAGGCCATGAAACTTAAGGGAAAAACCTATCCTAAAACAAAAAATTTATAAAGAGGTACCCAACCCATGACATTAATCCTAGCACTTGGGAGGCAGAGGCAGGCGGATTTCTGAGTTCAAGGCCAGCCTGGTTTAAAAGGGAGTTCCAGGACAGCCAGGGCTATATAGAGAAACCCTGTCTCGAAAAACAAAAAACAAAACAAAACAAAAAACAAAAGAAAGAAAGAAAAGAAAAGATAAGCAAGCGAACAAACAAACCAAAAAACCAACCCCCCCAAACAAACAATAATAACAACAAAAATGATAGACTGATCCTTATCTAGCATGCATGAGGCCTTGGTTTAATCCCCTATACTAAAAGTAATAACCAAAAACCTAGTAAGAAAAACCAACAACAGTAAAATACAACAATAGAATTCCTTTGATAACAATAATTAATGTGGGGCTATAGAGATGGCTCAGTGGTTAAGAGCACTGACTGCTTTTCCAGAGGTCCTGAGTTCAAATCCCAGCAACCACATGGTGGCTCACAACCATCTGTAATGAGATTGGATGCCCTCTTCTGATGTGTCTGAAGACAGCAATAGTATACCCACATACATGAAATAAATAAATAAATAAAAATTAAATCAATGTATCAGTACATGAGATGTTAAGATGCACACATCTTCAACTTTAGTGGGCTCAAACTTGTCTACCAGGACCTTTGGTGGGATCTGCCAAGACCTGTAAGTAGTAAGTTGTACTGGCTGGTTTTGTGTGTCAACTTGACACAAGCTGGAGTTATCACAGAGAAAGGAGTTTCAGTTGGGGAAATGCCTCCATGAGATCCAGCTGTAAGGCATTTTCTCTCAATTAGTGATCAAGGGGGAAAGGCCCCTTGTGGGTGGGATCATCTGTGGGCTGGCAGTCTTGTGTTCTATAAGAGAGCAGACTGAGCAAGCCAGGGGAAGCAAGCCAGTAAAGAACATCCCCCTTCATGGCCTCTGCATCAGCTCCTGACCTGCTTGAGTTCCAGTCCTGACTTCCTTTGATGAGGAAGTGTAAGCTGAATAACCCTTTCCTCCCCAACTTGCTTCTTGGTCATGATATTGTGCAGGAATAGAAACCCTGACTAACTGGGCACAGGTCTTCCCTGGGGGGGTGGGGACGAGTGTGATGGGAAGAATGAGCAGGTGTAGCAGTTTTATTTTTGTACTGATATTGGTAAAAGACTGTATAGCATCTATTTTTAGATGATTTATCTGATAGATGAGGCAAAAATTATTTTAAAAATCCACTAAAATGTCTTTAGAAACTTAAAAAAAAAAGAAACCCTGACTAAGACAATAGTTATCTTTTTTTTTTTTTTTTTTTTGGTTTTTTGAGACAGGGTTTCTCTGTGTAGTCCTGGCTGTCCTGGAACTCACTCTGTAGACCAGGCTGGCCTCGAACTCAGAAATCCACCTGCCTCTGCCTCCGGAGTGCTGGGATTAAAGGCGTGGCCGGCAAGACAATAGTTATCTTAAATGTGTCAATTTACGTCCCCAGTCTCAAATCAGCTGTAACTGACATTCACTGAACCCTGCCTTAAACTTGATATTCTACCCCATCCTACTTCAGATTAGTAAAATATTATTCACATAGCAGATCTAATGCATGTTTGCAGTAGCTATCATGGGCTGTGAAGGAGCTGACAGTGATTCTCTACATCTCCAGAGTCCCTTATAGAGTGTAATTACCTCATAGGGTGGATGTATATGTTGCTATATCCTAATTTTGGGTAACATTTCAAAAATGCATCTTAATATAATTGATTTTCTTCATAATCTTGTGTTTGGCATGGTGGCACATGCCCAAGATCCCAGCACTTAAGAATCAGGAGTTTGAGGCCAACCTGGACTTAAAAAACAAAGTGGATATATGCGTTATCTTAGAAAACACTCTGTACAGTACAGAAGTCTTTACCTGACACTACAGGGATTCCTGGCAGATCCTTCAAACGTGAAGATATTCTATAAGCCACCTTCCCCTTTCTGCAGACAAGCTAACATCCAGACTAAGCTAGTGTGTGTCAGACCACGCTCCTGTGCCCGCTGTGGTGTCCTGCATGTGAGAGCAGGCTGCCCACACTGCCATCCTGGTGCATTTACGCAGGTTCTGTGACCTGAGTCAAACGTCAACCTCTAACAAGTGTCCTATAAAATAATGCTATCCTCCTGCTACTGCTCCCAGAATTCTAGTTCTTTGTCCCAACGGCTCTAGGCTGGGTTGTGCTTCTGTGATAATTAGGGCCAGAACAACCTCAGGCAGACTGTTTAAGAAGGGAGATGCAGCCGGGCATGGTGGCGCACGCCTTTCATCCCAGCACTTGGGAGGCAGAGGCAGGAGGATTTCTGAGTTCGAGGCCAGCCTGGTCTACAAAGTGAGTTCCAGGACAGCCAGGGCGATACAGAGAAACCCTGTCTCGAAACACACACAAAAACACAAACACACACACACACACAAACACACACACACAAAGAAGGGAGATGCTTTTGTAACCGCCTCATGATAGCTTCCTTGGCTATTCCTAAGATACATACTGAAATTTCTAGATCTGGGAAAAATATTAATCAAATCCCTTTAAAGTTTGTGATAAGGGACTGGAGGGGTAGCTCAGTGGTTAGAAGCACTGGCTGCTCTTGCAGAGGACACCAGTTCAGTTACCAGCACCCACATGGTGGCTCACAACCATCTATAACTCCAGTTCCAGGGAATCCAATCACATTTTTAGCCTCTGATAATACCAGGCTGAAATGTAGACAAAGCACATGTACCCATGCAGGGTTATTTTAAAAAGTAAGAGTATAATTACCTACAATAAAAGGTAGATGTCTTTGTCAGACTTTCTCAAAAGTGAACTCTGATACAAAATATTTGGGAAGAATGTGCCATGGTTTTTGTTTTGTTTTGTTTTTATTTAACTTGACTTCGACTTGATTTAGTAATGGCAGGAAAGAATGCCTTTAAAGGTGCCCTCCTTCACACTCTCAGGAGAATATTTGATGAATTATATAATATAGTCAATAATTTATGACAAAATAAGCTTCATGATAGTGATTGTAGGCTGTGATTGGAACACATTTAGGGTGTATTAAGCTAAGCTGCAAGGCTGGCAGGTTAGGGATACTAAATACATTGTTCATTTATATTGTTAATTTGATTTTTTGTTTTTGTTTGTTTGTTTGTTTGTTTGTTTTAAGACAGGGTCTCTCAGAATCCGTTGCTAGCTGTGAATTTTTTAAATTATTTATTTATTTTATGTATGTGGGTACACTGTTGCTGTCTTCAGACACACGAGAAGAGGGCATCAGATCCCCATTACAAATGGTTGTGAGCCACCATGTGGTTGCTGGGAATTGAACTCAGGGCCTCTGGAAGAGCCATCTTAATTAACCACTGAGCCATCTCTCCAGCCCTAACTGTGAATTCTTGGTCTTCCTGCCTTCCTCTCCCAGGATTGCAGGACTGTACTACCACAAGCTCAGCTAGGTTGATTAAGATATAAGCCCTTTATAAACTAAACAGTCTTTGTATCCTGGAACAAACAAACAAACAAACAAACAAACAAAAAATAAGGATTCAGGAGACGAGAAGAGCCCAAAGAGCACACGAGAGCTCAGGTCACACACGGTGTGGCTGGGACCAGCTGGGGACTCTGAGAATGTACGGAACACAGCTGTACTTGTCTCGTGGCAGTGAGGAGGCAGGAGGGACCTCGCCCTCCAGCTCACAGTCCCTAGTTATTAAGAGCTGCCTGGGGGGTGTTACTTTCCAGTAGCCCTGGTCACTGAGGACCCTCAGGGAGAAAGGCAGTGAGTAGAGAGCTGTGTCCCATGTCAGGGATGACTTTGGGTGGAGTATTTACAAGCCCTCCTTCACTAGGAAGGGCTGGGTTAACACAGTGTCCAGGCTATGCATGAAATGATTACCAAACAAATGAAGGAGACATAAGACAGTTTACTTTTTACTTTGATTTTAAAATGGCTGACAGATGTTTGACTCTGGTCAGGATCTCTCTGCTTTCCCTGCTTCCTACCCTCATTGGTCAAAGTCTGTGATTTTCCTGGGTGGTTACTTTAGCAGCTTCTGTGCGTTTTCATCTTTTAGGGTTTATCAGAAATTCCAGCCAGCCATCTTCTAGCCATGGGTAATTACTGAGACGCTTTTCAGGGCTTTGAGTGTAAACAGTGGGACGATTGTAGTTGCTTTGGTACCTGCTCATTAGTGACAAAAACTCAGATCCTGGGGTATTTCTCTCAGGTCAGTGTCATCTACTTATTCAAATTCATGCCATGACTTGTAACTCAGACTCTTAGATTGGGGCTCTTAGGTTCATCTAGGAAGAGTTCCAGAACCTGTGAGGTAGAGACAGGGGAGTGTGCATCTCAGCTAATAAACGAATGTCTGTGGAGGTGCTAAATTCCCTAAAAAGTGGCTACAATCTCTCCATTTCCAGGTGATGGAATGGATGCCAGTGAGGCAGCGTATCACCGTTATTTTAAAAAGTGCTCCATGGTAAAGGAAAGCAAATACAAAATATCAAATTGGATGAGCACTGAGAACCATAGCTTATAAACTCTAGAGCTTTGGAGACAAACAGGAGGGTCATGATGGGGAAAGGAATAGTCTTTTTGCCAGTACAGTCTATTTTCTTTTTCAATAGAAGATAGATCATGTAGTGTAGTCATAATCAAGTCCCAGCATGAACTATACCTTCCGGAATGCTTTCAGTTAGCCTTGGCAACTTCTCTAAGCTCATAGAAATTTACTGAGGAATTATCTAAAAATTCCCCCTAGTACTAGAATAAAAACATGGTGGAAAAGAATGAACCTCAAAATCTATGCTGAGTTAAGAAGAGCCAGATACACAAGACTGCATATGGCATGATGTCATTGCTATACAATTTCTAGAAAGGCAAACCAATGGATGCGGAGAGTAGATCATTGGTCCCGGGAGCTGGGACCAAGGGTAAATGACACAATGAAGAAACCAGGTGCTGGCTGAGCATAGTGGCACACACCTTTAATGCTAGCACTTGGGGGGCAGAGAAGGAGAATCTGTGTGAGTTCAAGGCTAGCCTGGTCTACATAGTGAGTTTCAGGACGGCCAGAGCTATATAGTAAGCCCCTGTCTCAAAACAAAAACAAACAAAAAACCCCAACCAACCCATAGAGGAATTTTAATCTAACAACATGGCTGTTCTGGCAAGGGATCACATCAAAGACCTTCTAGGGCCATCAAAGACAGGCCACACGCCTGGAATACAGACACAGCCTTAGCATATCTTTAACCCAAAACAATGATGCCTAATTGAGGGGCAGACAAAGTGACACATCAGAGAAAGATTTGACAGAATGAGTCAAAGATAGGATACACTCAGCCCTCTGGAGAAAAGCTATTCAAGAGCAGCAGAGAGAGAGAGCGAGGGGTGACCTAGAATCCACTGTCACCATGTCCCCATGCTCTCCCTCCTATCCTTGCTTTTTAAAAAACAAGTTCCACATAGTCCTGTGGAACTTAGTTTTGTCTTTCTCTTTCATATTCTCTCTCTCTCTCTCTCCATGAAGTTTATTTTGCATCTGTGCATGCACACATGCTTGTGACTGTATGTGTGCTCCCACACAGAAGTGTATGTTGCGTGTCTTCCTTCATTGCTGTCCACGTTATCTCAGTGAACCCAGAATGCACCCCAGCTAAATAAGTTGGCTGGCCAGCCTGCTCTGAGGATCTGCCTGCACTGCCCCCACCACAGGGTGCAAATTTAGATCACCATGCTTACACAGCAAGCTCTTTACCCACTAAGCCATCTCTCCAGTCCCATAGAATATTTTTAATGTTCAGTACTCAATGAGTTTTATTTTGATGTCAGAACAAATTATGCCGGTCCCCTCCGAATGCAGGTGTTTGAAATGTACACTGTGAAAGGCCAGGCCCTTTGGAGGCTAGAGGACAGGAAATGAGAATTTGAACAAATCCTAAAGGTTACGTCTTTTCATGAGGAAACTACATCCCATCCTTGGGAAAGAACAGGATAGATGATCTACTGCCATGGGCCCATGTGATTATTATAGTTATTGAGCCAAAGTTACTAGGAGCAGTTGGCAGAATGACAGTGCCATGGATCAAGAGTAACAGTTGGGGAAGACCTTGGAGTCTTGGGTGGGTTCACTTTGATTTGGAGTGGGATCTGTTGGGTTTTAGGTACTGTAATCATTTGAACTATGGTCAAGAATGTTCTACAGCTTTACCGGTGAATTTGCTGTTCACTGTAGAGGAGCTGACTTAGACCCCATGCTTGCACAGCTAACATTTACCCACTAAGCCATCTGACCAGTCCACAAAGTAGTCAGCATCCAACTTTGTCTATAGTACCTGCTGGTGACCACAGGGCCTGGTGGGATTAAAACTGCTCTTAGGAATTTTTTTTTAAGCACAAGCTGTGTTTTATTTTCATTAATCAGATAAATAATTCTTTTTTTTAAAGATTTATTTTATTTATTATATATAAGTACACTGTAGCTGTCTTCAGACACTCCAGAAGAGGGCGCCAGATCTCGTTACGGATGGTTGTGAGCCACCATGTGGATGCTGGGATTTGAACTTATCACCTTCGGAAGAGCAGTCGGGTGCTCTTACCTGCTGAGCCATCTCACCAGCCCCCAGATAAATAATTCTTATATGACTCTAGGGCAAATAGGTGAGATTTGTCAGGCTGTTTAGGGAGAGGTCTCCTTCAGAGAGCTGCAGGATGGGGCAGAGCACCTGGCTTCGCAGTGCAGCCTATGGCCTTCGTCCATCTTGCCAGTAACTCTTCTGTCCCATCCTGAATGAGCCCTGGAGATGAGAGGATGTATGTCTGGCAGTGGGGTGAATCTTCCAGCCTAGGCTTTTAGGGAATTTTTCTCTGGTTACTCTGCTCAGTGGTCTCTTTGTTTGGCGGGTCTTCTCTTGTGTTGGACTTTCTTCCTCTTGGCTTTATTGAGCCTGGACATTTCCCACATCTAGGTTGTCTAATGTTTTCTTACAATTGCCTGGCAGTGTCGACTCCTGGTGCTCCCAGAGACTAGAGATTTTTTTGAAGGCAGCGCAAATATTCTGTATGACAGATGACAAAATGTGGGGGTTGAAAAAATTGACGGTTGAAAATCTTAGTGGAACTCAGAACTTCCTAGGAGATCCAGTCCAACCGGACTACCGTACGGACACCCCCAATAGAACTGATGTAAACAACTACATCCTTCTTGGTAGGGTTTACACCTATTATAGTAAGGACCCGACCCGAGACCTGGTACATTCTCACCTGTCGTTCGACTTGTCTCGTACGTAGCATCGCTCCTAACTATGGATGTCACATAACTAGCTGCTTCTAGTTCCTGCAACCCTGATGTCTCTGATTTAACTGAACTATAACCCTTTCTCACCCAAGTTTGTTAGTCAGGGTGTTTTGTTTTGTTTTGTTTTTAACAGCAGCAGGAAGCAATGCCATTAGGCCTTTGTAGAATCCATAGATTGGGTTCTCTTTGCTTTAAATTTGGCACAGAGTCGCACTATGTCACCCTGGCTGCATTGGAACCTGTTTTGTAGACAGACTGCTTCTGCCTCCCAAGTGTTGAGATTCAAGGCATATGCCACTGTTTTAGGGTTTCCATTGTTGTGATGAAACACCAAAACCAAAAGCAAGTTGGGGAGGAGAGGGCTCATTTGGCCTACACTTCCATAATCATTGAAGCAAGCCAGGACAGGAACTCCAACAGGGCAGGAACCTGGAGGCAGGAGCTGATGCAGAGGTAATGGAGGGCTGCTGCTTACTGGCTTGCTCCCCATCAGCCTGCTTTCAAAAATAAAACCAAGGACCACCAGCCCAGGGATGGTACCACCCACAGTGGGCTGGGCCCTCCCGGATCAATCACTAATTTAAAAAAATGCTTTACAGCTGGATCTTATGGAGACATTTTCTCCATTGAGGTTCCCTCCTTTTAGATAAGCTTAGCATGTATCAAGCAGACGATGTACAACTAGCCAGCACAGCCATCATGCCCAGCTTGTTTGTGTTTGAGATAAACCCAGGCTAGCTTTAAATTCTTGACAATTCCTCTATATTCAAAGTGCTGGGATTCTTTCTATAAAGCCCAAAGACTGTCTAATACCAAGAGTGATCTGATTTTCTGTACAGCAAACAATACTCCCCTATTCCACCCCCCAAAAAACCAAGTAAGCAGAAAGACATGTTTGTTGGCATGGTGATACATGCCTGTTAATCTCAGCATGGGGAAGGCTAAGTCAGGAAGACTGTTTTTGTAGAAATTTTTAATCCCAACCCAGGATTTGCACCCCACTTTGGATCATTCAGTTCCCAAGTAAAAGACACACATCTTTTATATTTACAATAAGACTTAAACAGCTCGAAAGCTGAGCAGCTATCTACCCTCTATGCCATTAGACCCTACTTTCCTGTCAATAACCCTGAGTTATTATTTACTATGTCATCTGGGCTGCTCTTAACTCTTATTGGCCAGCCCTCAGGGCATGTTTCCTTGACTCCTAACCCACAGTGTCTTTCTCTTTCTCTCTCTCTCTTCTTCTTCTTCTTCTTCTTCTTCTTCTTCTTCTTCTTCTTCTTCTTCTCCTTCTCCTTCTCCTTCTCCTTCTCCTTCTCCTTCTCCTTCTTCTTCTTCCCCTGAGGGTGGGAACACTGCCTCTCTCAATTCTGCTTGGCTATAGGCTGTAGGCATCTTTATTTACCAATCAGAAATAACTTGGATGTCAAAGTCACATAGCAACACTCTCTTGTCTCTGGAGGACAGGTCTTGGGGGCCCACTCTTAGCATTATAATACATTGTAAGGCTTGCCTGAATTACAGAGTAAGTTGAAGGCTAGCCCAGGCTATACTTGGAGATCCTGTCTAAATAACAGGAACAAACAAAACCCACTGACGCTGAGTCTAGGTAGAGGACAAGCCTCAGGAGGGACAGGGGAACTATACTCCACTCAGTTTGGCTGTGGACCTAAAACCGTTCTCTAAGATGAAATGCCATTCATTTATAAGACTTGTTCAGCAGCTGTGTGTGGTGTTCACTAGCGACACAATATAGGTGGCTCACACTGTCATCCTAGTACTTGGGAGACTCAGGAGAGGGAATCGCTTTGAATTTGAGGCCAGCCTCTGGTACAATCACTCTAAGGATATTTGCTCTGTGCGTATAGCACCTAAAAAAAATATTTTTCTTCCCTGGAAATGTCACAGCTATAGCTTTTCCCTATACACACAAAGTGAGTGGGTCACAGGGAAGTCCTCATAAACTGGGCAGGAAGGAAGGCAGGTGATTGGTTTCTCAGTTATTGTTGGTTGTTCTGGGAAATTCCCCTGTGGAAACTGTGACTTTTGTTTTGCTTTTCCCTTTTCTGGCTTAGTCATGCCCTGGGGTGCAGGTGTCCTGGCTCCAGCTGTTGATTTCCTCAGGTATCTCTGCTCATCCTGCATAAACATCCTCCTTCTGGGGGAGGAGGCTCTTACTGAATGCTGAGGAGGAAAGCTCTCTCCTTGGCCTTCTGCCTGGGTGCCGGCCTTACCCCAGGCCTTCTCCCTTGTCACAAGTGCATCCAGCTTTCCTGTTTTCTGTTTCTAACCTGGGTTCAGGCCTCAGTGTGGGTCTCTAGGATCTACTTTGAACATCTTTTTTTCTTAACCTGGAGCCTTTCTCCATTTACAAGGTCCGCTTTAGTCCTCAAACTATGAACAGATCCTGGCTGGCATTCAGTCAGCTGTAAGCTGTAGTGTTTAGAGGTACTCCAGCAAGGCATGCTGGGATTGCTGTAAACGCAACACTCAGGAGGAGAGTTTGAGACCAGCCTCAAACTGTGGGATTTACAGTAAGACCTTGACTTAGAAAGATGCTCAGAGAGCTGGGCGTGGTGGCGCATGCCTTTAATCCCAGCACTTGGGAGGCAGAGACAGGTGGATTTCTGAGTTTGAGGCTAGCCTGGTCTACAAAGTGAGTTCCAGGACAGCCAGGGCTACACAGAGAAACCCTGTCTAGAAAATCAAAAACAAACAAACAAAAAAAAAAAAACAAAAAAAGATGCTCAGAAAGACAAACAAAACAAAAACAAACCCCACCATTTTCTCCTTTATACGCAGAACCTGCCAACAATGTATATGCATATCTTAAACCAATGTACATGTGGATACAGCATAATGTGAAGAAAAGAAAAAGGCTAAAAATGAGGGGATGAGGAGAACTGAAGGAAGATGGTGAACACGAGCAATGACAGAGGATGAAGGATAATTGTTTCCCTAGTTTTAACTGTCATGGAGTTTTCATTTTCGGTGGTTATGGTTTGAATGGGCACAACCCCCATAGACTCATGTGTTTGAATGCTTGGCCCTTAGGGAGTGGCAAGGAGGTGTGGTCTTTTTGGAGGAAATGTGTCACTGTCGGGCGGGCTTTAATGTCTCCCATGGTCAAGCTCTTCCCAGCGTTGTATACAGCCTCTTTCTGCTGCCTACAGATCAAGATGTAAAACTTAGCTATCACCAGCACCATGTCTGCCTGCATGCTGCTATGCTCCCCACCATGGAGATAATGGACCAAATCTCAGAATTGTAAGCCAGCCCTAATGAAACGTTTTCTGTTATAAGAGTTGCCATGGTCATGGTGTGTCTTCACAGCAATGAAATCCAAACTAAGCCTGGTGAATAAGTGCACAGAAGTATATTCAATAGGGAAAGTGTGAAATGCAGTGTGAAGTTCCACAGGTTGGGAATGACATTCTGACTCTGTAGAAGATGTCTGAGCTGTATCGACTTCTGGGGAATTTCGGTGCGAGATTTTTTTTTTATAACACTTTTACAGATTTTAAGTATAGGGCTGTGGTTCAGCAATAGAGTGCCTGCTGAGAATGTGTAAAGCCCCAGTTTTGATCCCCTACATGGGGCAGGGGGAGGAGAGGAGAGGAGGGAAGGGGGAGGGGGAGAGGGAGGAGGAGTTGGAGGAGGAAGGGGAGGCTTGCATATAGCACTTTCCCTTGTTGTTTAAGAGGAGACAGGAATACTCAAAGCCAAGCCTCAAACCCGTCTAAACTAGGACTGAAGCTGTTTCCTCAGTAGGGCAGTTCTCATGATGTCCTCCTCCTCAAAGCCAGAGAAGTCAAGGGCAGAAGTGGAGAAACCTCACAGTCTGGGGGAAGCTGAGAACACCAGGTGGGGCAGAGGTGCCAGTGTCCTTATGGTGACACCTGTGGGAGACAACTGATGTCAGCAGGTGGCTGTCACCTGAGGATCTGCCCATGGTGGCACACACAGTGCTCAGGAGGCAGTGCAAGATGGTCAGGAGCAGGTTTCAGGAAATCAGGGCTATAGTGAGAACCTGTCTCAAAAACAAAAAGCAAAAAACCTGATGTGTCCATAGGAACCCCAAAGCAGTTAAAACATTTTAGCAGTGATTTTGTTTGTTTGTTTGTTTGTTTATTTATTTATTTATTTATTTATTTATTTTTGAGAGGGTCTTTGTGTAGCCCTGACTGTCCTGGAACTCAAGATGTAGACCAGGCTGGCTCTGAACTCAAAGAGATACCTGCTTGCCTCTTCCCCCATGAGTGCTGAGATTAAAAGTGTGTGCCACTTGGGAGGCAGAGGCAGGAGGATTTCTGAGTTGGAGGTCAGCCTGGTCTATAAAGTGAGTTCCAGGACAGCCAGGGCGATACAGAGAAACCCTGTCTCAAAAAACAAAACAAAATAATAATAATAAAAAACAAAAAAAAGGATGTGAGCATTTTGCCTGCCTGCATATAGTTGTCTGGCCACCACATGCATGCAGTGTCTGCAGAGCCCAGAAGAGAGAGTCAGCTCCCTCCCTCTTCCCCAGGACAGAGGTTAAAGCTGCCCTGTGGGCTCTGGGAGTAGAGCCTGAGCCACCTGGAAGAGCAGCCAGTGTTCTTAACTGCTGTACCATCTCGCCCTTATGCTAGGGCAGGTGGTGACTGTGTGTGTCTCCCAGTAGCTGGGGTCCAACCTCACAGTCCTTCAAGATTGGTTAGTTTTAAAGGAAATTAAGAAGATTGGGAAGAGTTGGGTCACTTGAGCCCCAAAGAGAACAAATATTTTATTGGTGGGAGGGAATTCAAACATTTGCATTAAGAATTCCACAAGATTGGGGGTGGGGGTGGGGGAAGATTAACATAATGAAATCTTACAAGGTGAGAGAGAGAGAGAACAAGATCTGAATTCCTGTACTAAACAAAAATTTTAGAGTGCTTGACAGATAAGACCAATATGAGCTGAGTGCCTTAATCCCAGAACTCAGGAGGCAGAGGTTTGTGGGTCTCTGTGAAGGCTAACCTGGTCTAAACAGCTAGACCCTGTCTCAAAGAAAAAAAAGACTAATATTTAATGTTTCTTACCCTGCTGAGACTAAAGGCATGTGCCATCCTGCCTAGTATGAAAAAGACATTTTTAATGAAAAAAAGTCTAAGGACCATTCGGCGCAGCTGTCCTCCTGAAGATGGAAATGTGATACCCCAGAGCTGCACAGGACTGCCACTGAGTATATAGTAAATAAATCCAAGTTGGGTATAAATGGAAATACTGAGGGGAGGATCAAGGATGGGTCCCTGGGGGGGCGGGGGGGCAGGGAGCTCAGCTTGTTTGCCAACCTGAACATCAGGTGTGGATGACACAGGTGCAGCAATGTGACAGAGCGGCAGCAGTGAGGGTCACGGAGGACAAGTGTCCTGACCGGAGAGGACGAAGCCAGCACAAGCCTGGCCCAACACACATCCTTGTTTATCCTCCCTCCCAGATTTCTTCCACCATTTTTAAAGGTTGACTGCTGGGAAGCACGGAGCCTATGAGTTTTATCCAGAAAGATTTACATTCTGGGGAAGTGGTAAGGCAGATTACAAACATGGGTGGCATATTTCCCCCACTGTGTGGGGTTAAACAAACCTTTACAGGGCAATAAAAATAAATTAAACACCAACGGAATCTTTAAGCAAAGCATTTCACAAGATTTTGGCTAAGGCATCCCACCTGTGTTAATCAGACTTTTTAAAATTATTATTATTTTTTTATATTTAATGTGTATAGGTGCTTTGCTTGCATATATGTTGTGTACCACATGTGTGCCTTCTAGCCAACAGAGGTTAGAAGAGAGCATCAGGACCCCCTGGAACTTCAGTTTCAGGCAGTTGGGTTTTTTTTGGGGGGGGGTTGGTGTTTTTTTTTTTTTTTTTTTTTTTTTTTTTTTTTTTTTTTTTTTTTTTTTTTTTTTTTTTTTTTTTTTTTTTTTTTTTTTTTTTTTTTTTTTTTTTTTTNTAAGAGAGCAGGCTGAGCAAGCCAAGGGAAGCAAGCCAGTAAAGAACATCCCTCCATGGCTTCTGCATCAGCTCCTGCTTAAGTTCCAGTCCTGACTTCCTTTGGTGATGAACAGCAGTATGGAAGTGTAAGCCGAATAAACCCTTTCCTCCCCAACTTGCTTCTTGGTCATGGTGTTTGTGCAGGAATAGAAACCCTGTGAGTTTTATCCAGAAAGATTTACATTCTGGGGAAGTGGTAAGGCAGATTACAAACACGGGTGGCATATTTCCCCCACTGTGTGGGGTTAAACAAACCTTTACAGGGCAATAAAAATAAATTAAACACCAACGGAATCTTTAAGCAAAGCATTTCACAAGATTTTGGCTAAGGCATCCCACCTGTGTTAATCAGACTTTTTAAAATTATTATTGTTTTTTTATATTTAATGTGTATAGGTGCTTTGCTTGCATATATGTTGTGTACCACATGTGTGCCTTCTAGCCAACAGAGGTTAGAAGAGAGCATCAGGACCCCCTGGAACTTCAGTTTCAGGCAGTTGGGTTTTTTTTGGGGGGGGGGTTGGTGTTTTTTTTGTTTTTGTTTTTTTTTTTTTTTGGTTTTTCGAGACAGGGTTTCTCTGTGTAGCCCTGGCTGTCCTGGAACTCACTCTGTAGACCAGGCTAACCTCAAACTCAGAAATCCGCCAGCCTCTGCTTCCCAAGTGCTGGGATTAAAGGTGTGCGCCACCACACCCGGCTCAGACAGTTGTTAACTACCATGTCGTCCTGAGAACTTAACCTAGAGCCTCTGAAACAGTGGTTCTCAACCTATCGTTTGAGATAGGCTCACAGCGTTAGCAAAGTTGAGAAGTACTGTCCTAGAGATGATCACTCAGTGCCATCTCCCCAGCCCCTAATCATCACTGTGACAAATACATGAGAGAAATAACTCACGGGAAGGTTTATTTTAACTCCTAGTTTTAGTTCATGGTTGGCTGTCCCTGCTACCTCGGGCCTGAGGCAAGCCTTGAACATCATGGTTGCAGGTAGAGATGATGGAGGCTGTTCACTTCAGGGTGAATGGGAGGCAGAGAGGGCTAAGGGGACCACTCCCCAGTGACTCACTTTCTTCAACCAGCCTCCGACTTCCACAGCTCCATGACCTTCCAATAGTCTAGTCAGGTCTGGGTTCATCTATGGCTCAGTCCACTGACAGAGGCAGAGCTTGCATGCGTGGATCACTCGCCCAAAGCCCCACCTCAGAACAATGCTCGACTCAGGACCTAGCTTTGAGCTGTCTGGGGATGCTTCCCAGCTGAAACACAGCAGCATCTTTGCCCACGCTGGGAGGCGAGTGGCTGGAGCCCTGCCAAGCCGCGCCACCGTGACACAGATGAGCCACTGACCTCTCAGAGCCTCTGAAAGCCTGGCAAGGATTGTCGTCCTTGAAACAGATGACAAAGCATTAGAAAGCTGCTGTCCCCACGAATGACACATTATGATCAGGCAGTAGGTGCCTCCCCAAAACAACAAAATGCAGATCCAGGCAAGGATCATCACAGCACACGTTATCTAACTAGCTTCTGGGGCATTTCAAACTGTAGTTAAGCTCAAAGTGTTTAATATGGCCACCAAGATCCCTGCAAGAAATAAACGCGCCAACCTTGAATAGCCCACAGGGTGTTGGAGAAGGGGCAGCCATCTGCTGTTTTGAGTTCTGGCTGTGTAGCTCAGGCTGGTCTAGAACTTGTGATGCTCTGGGGGCTTGCCTCAGGTTGTGGACTGGAGGTTTTGGGTCCCGTGATGAACTCTTAGCTCATAATAATCTTGGGAAGCGGCAAGGCCAGGAGGGTAGGAGTTCTGAGCAAATGGGACTAATATACTTCTAAAAAGAGACCTTAGAGATTTTCTAAGGCTTTCTTCCTGACATAAAAGTTTGTTGAGCAGTTGGAAGTCCACAAGCCCAGGGGGGCCCTCCTCAGAACCTGACTTGGCTGGTACCCTGTCCTGTGACTTCTGGCCTACAGAATCAGAAGTGGGTGCCATTTAGAAGCTGTGGTATTTTGACACAGCCACCCTCCCCAACAAGGGTCCTTCCTTTGGAGTAGTTAGCAAACTGTTTCCTGCTGCCTGGTAGGGTTACTCCTGTATGTCTGAGAACTTGTAATATAAAGAAAGGGTTTGTCACTCTGTGATGTGGTGCACCTTGGTGGCATCGTGTGTGTGTGTGTGTGTGTGTGTGTGTGTGTGTGTGTGCACCAGCCAGGCAGTGGTGACACATGCCTTTAATCCCAACACTAGAGACAGCCAGGTGGATCTCTAAGCTCCAGGCTAGCCTGGTCTACAGAGCAAGTTCTAGGAAAGCCAGGGCTACACAGAAAACTCTGCCTTCCCCTATCCCACCCTACCCCCCAAAAAAGAAAAAAAAAAAAAAAAAAAAAAAAAAACGAGAGAGGGAGCCAAAATGGTGGTGTGTGTGTCTATAATCTCAGTGCTTCAGAGCCAGAGGCCAGTGTGACCTTATATACAGTATGAGCTGTACAGTGAGCTCTACAGAGGCCAGTGTGACCTTATATACAGTGTAAGCTGTACAGTGAGCTCTACAGGAGGAGTGCCTGATTGAAAATGCAGCACATGGGAGATAGACTTAGGAAAATCAGAAGGTCAAGGCCAGTCCCAGCTGATAAGAGCTTGACACCAGCCTGGGCCGAGGTTGTTTCAAACAAACAAAAGGAGTGGGAAGTCAGTAGACTGACCTAATAAGGGGAACTGTTGGAAGGGAAAAACGGGAGGCCTGTGGTCCAGGTGAGATTCTCTGGTGCTGGCTTTGAAGAAGACTGACCACTTGAGAAAGAGGGCAGATACCCCCTGGGGTTATTATGCCTGGCCTTGGCTGTTGACAAGGAAACGGGATCCTCAGACCTGAAGTTAACCAACACTGAATGAATTTGAAAGTCATACTTCCTCAGAGCCTGCGGAAGGAGCTCAACCTGGCTGAAACCCAGTTTAACCCGCAAGACCATGAGTAGAGACCACTTAGCAGGCCTGATCCTTAATGGCCGTCTTGTTCTAGCCTTATCATTGGAAACCAAAAGCCACCGTATCTTTAGCAAAGAACTTCAAATTATCTCTCCCAGAATGGCCATCGAGGTACCAGCAACGAACAGGTGTGATCTCTTTAGAAATAAACCTAGGGCACGCCTCTGGACCATCTCCATCAATCAGGATGGGCCCTTGCCCAAGAGTAACCCCTTTGCTTTGCTTCTGAGAGGGCGGTGGTGGGATGGGCAGGATCACAGGCTCCCGAGAACAACTCTCTCAAACAAAGCTGTCCTCCAAATTCCCTCTACAAAGTGTCCACTTTGCTCAGGGCATCTGACCAGGTAGTCCCTGACCTCACAGTGGCCCTAGCACCTGTAACCATACAGAGAAACCCTTCCACTGTTAACCCTTTTGTGATGCCCAGTGGTTAGGCAAGCTCTAACTTGGTGATGTCGGGCAGAACCACATAGTTCCTACACTGGCCAAGCTTACCCACAAGTAAATAGTACAATCTCTTTAAAAAGCCGCCAGTTCCATTAGATTCCCCCCAGCTCCATGGGCTCTTCGTGCATTCAGGATATCCAGGTAGGCCCTAAGAGATCATGCCTTCGTTTGCCGAGCTTTGCCCAGCAGGCTCGAGGCTATGGATGTCCATTCGGTGGCTGGACCAGGCTAGCTATCCTCTATCTGCTGTGCAGACAAGATTAGGGTAGAGTTCCCTTTTCTGTGAATCCAAATAGACACAAAGGTAGCTTTGGAGCTTTGGAGAATGGAAATCACCCGAACTTCCCTTCTGTGCCTTGATCTGCTTCACTGGAGGCAGGAGGAAGCTAGCTTAAGGCGGTCCACGCGCGGGCTGGTGAGCCACTGGGCGGCACCTCTCCTAGTGGCCATGCCCGGGACTCCAGTGCACTGGGGTTTTTGTGACAGAGCGTTGGATGACACAGGCTATCAGGGCGGCCTGGGCAAAGTGGGCGCGGTGTACTGCGGGCCGCTGCAGACAGGGGGCAGCCGCTCCCACTTCCTCTGCCACTCCGCACCCGCCGGCAGAGCACCCGGGGTGGCAGCGCTGCGCGCTCAGACCTACCCGGCTGCGGCGAGGCGGCCCTCGGTGCGTCCCGATTCCACCGCGCGCTTTGCGACCCGGCTGCGGAGCGTTCTGCTGCCCGCATGGACACGTCGCTGAAACGGAGCCGCTCTGAGGAGCCGGCGGAGCTCCCGCCGCCCGTCCGGGAGGCGGAGGAGAAAGAGGAGGAGGAAGAGAGGATGGAACAAGGCCTGGAGGAAGAGGAGGAAGAGGTGGACCCCCGGATCCAGGTAGGACGCGTGACAGTAGCCCATAGCCTCACCCCGCCAGGGCTGCCGTGGAAGTAGGCGTCTATGCAGACACATGCCTTACAGCCTCGCGTGTTCGCAGTCGCGGGGTGGGGGCTGCCTAAATTCAGGGTCTTCACTAAGGGTTGGGACACCCCATTTCACATTCTCCCTGTGGAAGGCTTCGGTGCCCGCGTGAACGCGGCCTGATTATTGCGGGGATCCCTGCAGACCCTGGGCCCAACCCGAGGGTCCCTATAACAAGACCAGCGGTTCAGGCGGATTGCAACAAAGGAAAAAGGGGGCGGGGGCCCCGAGCGGAGTCGGGGTACCTCGGCGCCACGCTTGGAGCACTGCACAACCTCGGGGCTGCAGCGCAGCGTTATCCCGCCTGCGTGGATGCAGACATCGTGGTGGGCGAGCAGGGCAAGGTGGTTGTCGCTTGCCCCCGTGGCTGCATCGGTGAGGGGTGCCTCGTGAGCCCTCACCTGGCCTGGGCCGCCTTCCTCTTTTGGTTCATTGTCAACACATGGTGGGCGTCGTTACCGCCGTTGGCACTTGGCCTGAGACTGTTTAAAACCCTCCTTTTCCTTGTGAGGTCAGTGTGAACATCCACCAGGGACAGCTGATGCGCAAAGCCGACGCGTGGAGGCAGGGAAAGCAGAGAACACCTGGCTTTCTGTGCCTCCATTTCCAGGAGAGAGAGTTAAAAAACAATTTCCAGGAGTGACAGCTTAACCTCTTCACCTTCCTAAGCACAAAGCAAATTCCTTTTCATGACCCGTTTTGTACCCTTTCCATAAATCATTTTTTAAAAAAATAGCTATTAAGCATACTTTGCAATTTCTGGACCCATAATTGGTGTTAAGTGCACAGATAAGGAAAAAAAAAAGGAGCCTGTTTAAATTCACCAGTTTGGCTTAAATTAATTATTTTGTCATTTCAAAACACTAAAGATCAGTGAGAAGACCTTCTCATTGGTTATTCTGTTAATTCAGACCCTGGGTTTGGATTACAGAATCTTGTGGATTTGGTGTGGAATTTTGTTAGCAAGACCTTTGTTCACAGAGCAAAGATGAGCTGAATAAGGATGAGTTAACTCATGTTGGCTACTTACAAAATGTCAGACTGCAAATGTTTAAAAGATGTAGGATTACAGCCAGTTAACCAACACCCCAGTTAGGCAGGGCAAATAGTTCGCAGTTAGAAAAAAAAAAAAAATCATCTCTTTGTAGGGAGGTAGCCAATGATGAGTTAATGCTGGAAGTCTGCCTTCGGCCGGCTGCACTGGCCTTGTTGGTCGTATTTTCCTGTACTGATTTCCTCGAAAAGTTCTTTCCTAAAGCAAAGGGTGCTGTTTAGACTGGGTTAAGTTACAGTTTATGACAGGTGAGTTCACCTAAAAAAACCAAAAAAATAATGACTTTTCAGGGAAAGATAAATCTGCGTCAAAAAAAGGACACAGTCTACAAAAGGTTTTAGGCTTTTGTCTTTTAACGGAGCCCACTTGCATCATCCAGGGATGACTTTCCAGTTGTAAACTAAGTTAGACTAAAAACAAAAGCGTAGCCCTTCTAATATCTCTCTCTCCCTCTCTCTCTCTTCATTAGGGAGAACTGGAGAAATTAAATCAATCCACGGATGATATCAACAGACGGGAGACTGAACTTGAGGTACAGAGAGCGGGGCCGCTGTTCTTGGGTCAAACAGTGTCAGTCACCTTTGACCCTGGGCTGGTTAATTTTGTTTTAATAGCTGGAGGACGACTGCAGGAGGCCCCTGCTTGGAGGTTGAGCAACAGCCTGTGCGGACAGTAAAATACACTCAGTCCAGGCTGTGGGCAGAGCCTGGATCCAATTTCATGTGCTGTTTTTCATTGTGGAGGCTTCATTGGGGCCAAAATCAAGGACTGAGCAGAGTATTAAACAATGCTTTAAGCTCCAACTATTCTGGGATCTGTGGAAAGGCTAAAAGAATTGCAATTTAGCCAAACACTTTAATTGAGTTTACATCTCTCAGTATTTTATTTAGGGTGGCTCCTTCCATTCATGCTTGGAGCTGCTATGGTTCCCTCAGACTTAAGCCAGATATTTTACTTCCCATCCTAACAATTCACCTTTCTGATTCCCTGCTCATTTCTTTACTGTCTGCATGTGCAGAATGTAAGGATCTTAATGGTAACAAAAAGCTGTTTGGGCTGGGAAGGGCTTTCCTGCTGGGAAAAATTTTGGAAGATAAGATCTTGATTTGCGCTTGAGAGTGTTCCTGCCTTCCTGTAAACAAGTTTGGGTTCTTAGAAGCTACCAATTTCTAGTAGTGGTTGGGGTTACTAGCCCATGGGAGCATTCCCCTGTGAGTGACTGTCAGGGCGGAGGGGCTTCGGAGAGCTGCGGTAAGAACCCGGTTCTACAGTAGAAGGAACAAGATGAGCCTAAGGAGACAGCAGAGAACATCAGGCCCCTCAGAGCCGGGGGTGGGGGAGAGGAAAAGACTTGGCTGGAAGTTCACTGGCGCCTGCTTTCTGATAGCATGTAGCCTTGAACTCACAGATCTGTGCGTGGCAGTGGGTACTAACTTGGCTCTAGGCTGTGTGAAGGCTTATCTGTTACTAACTCCCATTCTGACCTAAGTAAGGAATTGGAGAACTGTTTGTGAAGTTGGGCAATTGAAAACTCTCAGAAGCTCACATTTCTAATGCATTAAACAAACAAACAAAATCTCTGCCGATTTTAGGGGGAAATGTTCCCCTAAAGTTTCATTTGGTCCTGCCACAACAGCCCATAGCTGGGCAGTTGGAAGCCATAAGTGGCCTTTGTGTACGTGTGTGTGTGTGTGTGTGTGTGTGTGTGTGCGCGCGCGCGCGCGCGCATGTGCATGTATGTTTTAAACATTCTCATGTACTCTTGGATGACTTCAAAAGTCAGTATGTAGTGGAGGAGGACTTTGAACTCTGGGTTCATCTCTACAGACTGGGGTTACAGGCGTGTGTCACTGTGTCCAGCTACCCCAGACTCTCTCATTTCTGCATCCCAAATGTACATTGACAAGTTGGAAAGAATTTGGTTTTTGTTTTGAGCAGAAAGTTTGGCTTGTTTATGTTTGCAGTGTTGGAATGAAGCCCAGGGCCTGAAGCTGGACAAGCACTGTACCAATGGACTTGGGAGACCGGGGTGAGCAGAAATCAGGCACAGCTGGCTAGGCATGCTGTATACTCCTGTGATCCCAGCACCGGGGAGGCAGAGGCAGGAGGATCAGGAGGTGAAGGTCACATAGTCACAAGTAGCAAGCTGGAGGCAAATGACTCTGTCTCATGAAAGAGAGAGAGAGAGAGAGAGAGAGAGAGAGAGAGAGAGAAAGAAAGAAAGAAAGAAAAAAGAAAAGAAGAAAGAAGGAAAGAAAGAGAGAGAGGAAGGAAGGAAGGAAGGAAGGAAATAAATAAATAAATAAATCAGGGACCATTGAGGCTGAGAGCGGTGTGTGAAGGAGAATGGTCTAGCTTTCTGTTTCGGTTTCCAAGAGAGATATCAGCCCTGATTTGTCTGTCCTCTTTGCTTACTTATCCACTGTTGGTCACCATTCTGGGTAGAAACAAGATAGTCTCATAGCCCCATAACTTGGTCTTTATGGCACCTGCCTTCTGGGAGTTATGTTGGTTCATTTGATAAACTCTTTTTACCCCAGATTTCCAAATTCCACAGATTTGGTGTGTCACAGGAAGCCGCTGGACAGGTGTTTCCTGCTAGGCTCTGGGGCACATTTGGAGCCCTGGGCACATTAGTCAGGCTTCCTGAGAGGAGCAGGGCTTAAAGGATGATTCTCTCTATATACAGAAAGGGGGTTTGTTAGAATGGCTTACAGGCTGTGGTTCAGCCAGTCCAACAATGGCTGTTTACCAATGGCAGGTTCAGGAATTCAGTAGTTGCTCAGTCCACAAAGCTGGATGTCTCAGCTGGTCTCCAATATCCACTGGAATCCTGAAGAAGTAGGCTCTGATGCCAGTGAAGGAATGGACTTGCTAGAAAGAAAGAAAGAAAAGAAAGAAAGAAAGAAAGAAAGAAAGAAAGAAAGAAAGAAAGAGAGAGAGAGAGAGAGAAAGAAAGAAAGAAAGAAAAAAGAAAAGAAGAAAGAAGGAAAGAAAGAGAGAGAGAAGAAGGAAGGAAGGAAGGAAGGAAGGAGAGAGAGTGAGAGGAAGCAGGCAAAGAGAGCAAGCCTCCCTCTTCCATGTTCTGTCTGTGGGCTACCAGCAGAAGGTGTGGTCAGATTAAAGCTGGATCTCCTCCCCTCAAAAGCAGTCTGGACTAAAAAGTGGCTCTTCCCACTTTTTACATGATTTAATTTAGGAAAAAGTCCCTTACAGGTGTATCCAGCTGCTTGGGTTTTAGTTAATTCCTGATATAGTCAAGTTCACAACCAAGGATTCATGGCTGAATGGCATGAACTGAGGGTTTGTGTAGGGTAGCCTGGCTGGATTGTGTTGTTGAGTGGCCTTCCCCTGGTAGGGTTATAACCAAGACTGACTCAGAGACATATTAATAAGCCACAGAAGCAATTTTAAAACTCCCTAGTTGCTACATTAAAAAGACATAGGGGAAATTAGTGGTAACATATTTTGTTTAACCCAGAATATTCACAGTAGTATAAATTCAACAGGGACTCACTGTAACAAAATAATTAATGTGGGGGCTGGTAGTGTGGCTCAGAGGAAGAATGCTCATGGACAAGCCCAAGGCCCAGAGCTCAATCTCCAGAACCTGGGGGAAGGGTCAGCAGGCATGGGAGTGGGCATATGGGATGACTGCTGCTGAAGATGGAAGCTGAGGGGACGGACATGCGCGTGCGTGCCAGGGAAGCCTTCCACCTCGACCTCACTGTAACCCCAGCAGCTACAGGTGTAGAGCTTTCACTAGAGCACACCCACACTGTACCTCAGAACTCAGTAGCTGTGTGTTCAGCCGGGCTGCCCCAGACTAGTAGGGGTTGCTTATCAAACTCATGATCATGTTGCTAGAATCTGGAGTTGAGAACCTAACCATGTTCATATGTATGAGGCTCTGGCCTCCAGCTTTGTGTCAGGATGTGGGGTGAATAAGACAAAGGCTTGCCCTCAGAGAGTTTCCCTTTTCATTGAGCTGGGTAACTGTATGACAAACAATTGGAAGCAAGCAATAAGAAAGCATGCCCTGACAAGGATCTGATAAGGAAACAAGGTGGGTATGAGGCTGGGGTGTGGGGCTGGGGGTGTGGGGCNGAGGCTGGGGGCATGGGGCTGGGGGTGTGAGGCTGGGGGTATAAGGCTGGGGGTATGGGGCTGGGGGGGTGTCCAAAAGATATGGTAGCCAGGCATGCTTCTGTAACCCTAGCATTTAGGAGATAAGAGGCCAAAGGATCCAGAGTTCAGAGATTCCCTCAGTTACGTGGTGAATTTGAGGCCAGCCTAGGCTACATGAAACTCTGTATACAAAAACAAAATGTACGAGAGATATTGAAACAGGAGGATCACTTTGAGTTCAAAAGAAGTGGATTGTGTCCCTGTCTCAAATAAATAAATAAAAGTTTCAAAGGTTAGGCATTTGAATAGCTCCCGGGAATGCCACTGGAGGCTCGTAAGCACCTAACTGTATTTCCCGGGCACAGAGGTTCAGCTTCCACTGTTAGTGCTCATATCTATGGCTAGCATGCTAGCTCAGGCCTAGAGTCCTAATACTTGGGAGGCTGAATCTGGATTTTTGACTTTGCGCCCATTCTGTAATCCCAGTACTTGGGAAGTGGGGTAGATCAGGTGTTCAAAGCTAGCCTGCTTCAGTCTCAACAAAAACAGAGACACCTATTCTGTCAGGCAGGGAGCTACAAATGTACTCCCAGCTCCTACTTAGAAGTTGGAGGCAGGAAGCTAAGGAGATCTGTCAAGATAGTAGGGAGAGTTCAAGGCTAGCCCATCGTAACTGAGTCCCTATCTCAAAGCATATAGAGGGCCAGGGATGTACCTCAGTGGTAGGTCATTTTTCTAGTATTCGGTAGACCCTGGTTTCAATCCCCACATGTATACCAATTAAAAGCTCAAACCAAACCAAAAGCTATTCAATATATTATCAATTAACACTGAGCTAATTCCTATCTCCCATTTATGTCATATGGCACGAATAAACACACTAGCTGCCACTACAGCATAATGGCATCCATTAGACAGTGTCTTCAGAACCTAGAAAACAAACCAGAACACTGGTGTTCCTTTTCTCTGACTCTGAAATCCTAGAATTACAGGAGCATGCCAGGATGTGGTACATCCTGGATACCATTACCATTTAAAAATAAATAAATAAAAGAAAAAAACAAAACAAAAACAACTTTCTTTCTTTTTTCTTTTTTTTTTTTTTGAGACAGGATTTTTTATTATGTAACTTTGAACTCAGTCTGTAGACCAGGCTGGTCTCAACACAAAGAGATCTGCCTGATCTGCCTGCCTCTGCCTCCCCAGTTCTGAAATAAAAGGTATATACCACCATGCCTGACCCTTTGAAAAATACAATTTTATTATTTTTATGTGGATGGCTTGCATGCAAGCGTGTGTGTGTGTGTAAGTGCAGTTATCATGTGAGCAGTTCTGCTGTTGGAACTTGGGTCATCTGGCTTAGTAGCGCCTTTAACTGCTGAGCCATCTTGCTTTCTGTCCCCTCTTACTTCAAATATTTAAAACAGATGAGACAAAAAAAATTCTAACTCTATTTAGAGCCAAGATTTGCAATATCCCAAGCTTTTATGTGTAAATATATACATATACATATAGAAAAATACCTTCCTAAGAACCTGTCTTCAGCATTTCTCCTGCATGTTCTGAGGAGGCTTTCCTAGGGCTGGCTGAGGGAGCAGGAAGGGGACAGCCAGGGACACCTGCTGATTAGTCCTTCAGCTCCTCAGTTGGAATCAGCCACTGGCTCCTCCCTCCTACCCTCTCAGCCTCCTGACTGTTTATCTTCTGTCCTCACTCTGAGAACCAATGACTTGAAGAATAAATCTCTGGAGTCCTCCCATCTCGCACAAGGCCTGCACCCAGAACCTGCCTTTTTCCTCCTCCAGAAGCAAGCAAACCTTTCACTTAAGAAAACAAAAACCAGAAACGGAAAAGAACAGCCATGTTTTGAGCTTGGGAACTCCGGGGAAGGAGAGGAAGGAGGGGGTGGATTTCAGGCAGCCTGACTTCTGTCCCTAATGGAATTATCAGCACGAGTCGGAAGAGAAAAATACCTTTATTAAAGGACAGTGCCGTCACACCCTGCCAGCTTCTCTTCTGTGTATGTGGGTGTGGTGGGCACTGGGCCAGGAAGGTCCTGTCAAACAGCGTGGTGATTTGCAGAAAGCTCTAGAGAACATTTGCAGAGATAACTGACTGAAAAAAAAATGTAGCCAATAACTGTACATGTCTTTAAGCAGGTACCAGAGCCAGGGCCTGGTGGCACATCAGCTGGGCTGGGGGCAGTCTAGCCTGTGACGTCTGGTCGAAATGAATATCTTTCCATCCCCCACATGTCCGGTGGGGTTGACTCGAGTCCTGTTTGAGACACCAGGGGCTGTGGAGGTTGACAGATCCTGAGCCATGAATCTTCGGGCACGGGGCTCCCCATCCCTTGGAAGCATGAACTGCTGGTGGAGTGAGAGAGGTTCTGAGAGAGAGAGAGTGTGTGAGTGAGTCATGGAGGATCTGACAGGATGAAGACCATCAAAGGCAAGGCCTAAAGAGCTCAGGGCATCTGACATAACCCTCCAGAGCAGTCTGGAGTGCAGAGGACTAGCGCCGACAGGACAGATGCGGCCTGTGTGAGGACCATCGGAAGCAGGTCAACGCTTCTGTTTATTGTTCACCTGAGCAACAGAAGCCCAGTTTCTCACAGAGCAGGAGGCTAGAAGTCCGAGGTTGGGCTCCCTTCCCAGCTGGCGCAAGGATGCTGGCTGTCTTCTCATCAGAGAGAAAGCAAACAGTTGCCTAGCTCTCTTCTCCCGAGTGTAGGTCATCTGCATATATTAGGGCCCAACCATACAGCCTCGTTTAACCCGCTACTCCAAGGGCCCCATTTCTAAATACTGCCAAAAGGGGACCTCATGCCCTAAGTCAGCCCCTTTCCTCAGCGGAGCTTCTGATGATACCCCAGTTTGTGAGGGAGACTTTGAGAACAGAGACTTTAAGAACTTACTAGGGAAACACGTAATGGTGCTCTGTCCATTTGTAGTTAGGGGTTTAGAATGAAGCCTGCTCCTGTTGCTGGACCATGTTAACAGCTGGCTGGTTGTATAGACACCAGGTCTCTTGTGAGAATCTCAGAATGACCCCCACGGAGCCTGCTGCTATCCTGCCCTTCTGGCCTGATGCTTTGGTGTGCAGTGTGCATGGTGTGTGATGCTGGAACCGCGCTTCGAGCTCAGGGATGGCCTTTCAATACTGAGCTATATTTCCCAGCCTTTTTTTTTCCTTTTTCAGTTTCAAGTTAGCGTTTCACAAAGCTGTGTTGCCCAGGCAGGCCTCAAGTTCACTGTGTAGCCAAGCTAGGCCTTAAGCCTACAATCCTCCTGCCTCAGCCTCTAGAGTTGCTGTGATTACAGGTCTATATATTCCATATTCCCCGCTTACTGAGTGTGGGAGCCTTGAGCATGTCACTAGGGTATGAGCCTCAGTTTCGTCATTTGTAAGATAGCTGTGAGCTAATGAAGCCCCCGAGCCCTGGAGAAGGGAACAGGAAAGACCATGGCTGGGGAATCGAGTGATGTGGGGTAAAATAGGTCTGATAACTTTGAAGGGTCCTTGTATCTTGAAGCCCCAGGCTCATCTATGACTGTTGACAGTGATGATTCTTGTCCAGATCCTCAGGTGGGCTTATTGGGTTCTTGGATAACAGTAGGCCTGCTGGATGCTGGTCAAAAGAAGACCCCAGTGAGTTGTCCATCTAGGCTAGGCTGTCCACAGGGTCTGGTAATGGCTTTGTTGTTCTCCAGTAGGTACTGCCGTGACCTTTCTTGGTCAGAGAGATGGTTCTGGTTGACAAGCCAGAGAGAGGGCTTGTACTGGCCAGGATTAGGCAAGGTGAATTTTGCAGCCATGAGACCAGTGGGGCTTTGCGCTGATGGCATGTGCTGTGTCACAGAGACAGCTTAGTGGGTGGGTGGTGCATGCCTCTAATCCCAGTGCTTGGGAGGAGGAGACAGGATCATCAGCATCAACCAACCAGTCTACACGTCTGGTTCTAGGCCTGCCCGGGCAACCTGAGAGCTTTTCTCAAAGAGAAACAAATAGCAAAGCAAGCAGAAGTGAGCATGGTGCCCTGAGTGAGCCCTGGGCTCACCTCCTGGGATTGGCTTTAAGGTGCTGGGTAAAATGCATAACACCAAATGGCCCCATTATGGCTGCATGATCATAGATTGTCACATGATGCACTGGGCCTGTTTCCTAACCGATGATGGTAACAGTGTTGCTGCTTATTGTTGTGTGTGGGGTAGGTGGGGGGGGTGGACAATGGCTGCAGCAGGGTGGGAGATCACAGGACAGGATTTCTCTCTATTCTAGAATGTGTCTTCTGGCTCTTTGGGCTTCCTTGGGTCTTTTAATAATGACACATACCAACATGAGCACCTGCTGTGTGCCTCATTCTGTTCAATATCAAGCCCTCAAAACAATTTTCTGACATAACCATGTTGCCTCGGTTTCTCAATTAACAAAACTAATAGAGGACAAATCTGGGTGTCATGATTGTAAGCACAGCCCGAGTGGCTGAGGGGGGGATCAGTTCAAGGCCAACCTGGGCTATGTAGAAAGACCTTATTCAAAGAACCCCACCCACCCACCACCACCACCACCACCACCACCACCAAGCCAACCAGTCAGCCATACAATCCAAGTATCATCACTATGGCAAGTGGTTCTGGGCACCACACTATTGTTAGGGTGACTCTGAGAGAGTTGTGACTGTCCTTGATAAAATAAGCTGTGTTCTCCTTTCCTTTCCTATAATCTGTTCACTTATGAAGGTGTTGACTCATGAAAGTATAATATTCAAATGTCTTTGAATATGTTAACATCTTAAAAATTGAGATAGAGTCGCCCTTTGTAGCTAGCTGGCCTGGGATCCAGATGGGCCTGTTTACTGTGTATGCACTACTGCACCTGGCCTATGCTAACATTTTTAAAGTGGCCTTTTTTGATGTGTGTTGGGGGGGCAATAGGAGAAAGGGTCTCATGTAGCCTGGGCTTTCTTCAAATTCCTGATCCTCTGTCTCCATCAAGCTCTGGGATCACCGCTAGGCACTATTATACCCAGCTGTAGGGTGGATATCTCTGAGCACTATTATACCCAGCTGTAGGGTGGCCTTTAGTTTTAAAAAGGAATGACTTGTGGCCATGGGCAAATGGCTATGATATATTTTGAAAACATTAGGTAATAAAAGTATATGTGAGGGCTGTAGAATGCTCAACAGTTGCCACTCTTCTAGAGGACTAAAGTTGGTTCCGAGCACCCACCTTGGTTGTCTTACAACTAACTGTAACTCCAGTTTCAGGGGATAAAAACTTTCTCCTGGCCTCTGAGAGAACCTCCCCCCCCCCAAAAAAAAACCAGCTTATAGTCACAAGACACATACATAACACATAAAAAATCAAAACCATATGTAAGGTATATGCAGTAAAAGAATGTGCATATAAGAGGAAAAAGGTCTCTTTACAGTATTCCTAATGTGGGCTGATCACTACTAGTTAGCCCACAATGTATACTGATCGCTACTAGTTAGGGCTAAGTAGACACAGAAATTAACAGCAGGTCTTCTAAGCTGGGCATGGTAGCTCACAGGCAGGAGGATAGGTTCAAGGCAACCTCACATACGAAGATGACTTTGCAGAGTCTTTCTTAGTAGCTTGACAATGTTGTGGTGTTTTGTTTTGTGTTTGTTTTACTATGTTCTTAGGAACAATCAGTTGACAATGGAGTTTGACAAATCTGCCATCAGTAGTTTGAGAAGTTTGGCTCAAAAAATAAGACTTGACTGTATGCTCAGACGTTACCAGTGGCTAACTAAGGCTGCTGCTGAGAAATCGGGTGGCTTGATTTTTTTCATTTCTTGGTGTTTTTCTGATTACTTACAATGATTGCATTTTATCGTGTTAGGCAGAGGGCTGATGGAAGAAATGAACCTATTATAAAAAGATGATTTCTATGCCAGAGAAATTAATTTCTATGGAAAGAATTTTAGGAACAATAAAGTCTGTTAGGAAGCTTGCAATTGATAGTTCCTGCCTTAATTGTAATTAACCCCCACGGTTGGTGGGTGTGCTGGGTCAGTTTTTGTCAACTTGACTCAAATAAGAGTCACTTGGGAAGAGGGGACCTCTCTGGAGGAATCACCCCCATCAGACTGGCTGGGGGCAAGCCGGTGTTCTTGATTGGTGGTTGGTAGTGGTGCTACCCCTGTGTGGGTGGTCCTGCATTGCATAAGAAAGCAGGCTGAGCAGACCCCAGAGAGAAAGCCAGTAAGCAGAGTTCCTCCAAATCTCTGCTTTAGTTCCAGCCTCAGTTTCCCTCCGTGATGTATATAAGCTGTAAGGTGACTCAAACTGTTTTTTTCCCTGAACTGCTTTTGATTACAGTGTTGCTATAGCAACAGAACACAAAGTACCACAGTAGGATTGCTCAGTGATGCCTGACTCAAGATACTCTCATTGTAGTAATTCATGGGAGAATGAAGAATGTCTTAACGGCATCTTAGATGCTCTGTAACCAACAAACCCACCCTCATCTGTGTGGTTGGTGAAGAGCAATAGAAAACATCTCAAAGGGTAAGACTCTTTAGACAGTTCAACTTAGTTGCTGCTTGTATTTGAGTGTCTGAATACCTCCATCCCATCCCTGCCTCTTTGGAGACATTCTCACGTAGCTCAGGCTAGGATTGTAGATGTCTTGTTGGCCCCACCCCCACTCGGTCTCTTGCGATAGGTCGGTCTCATTCTATCTCAGACTGGCCCGGAACTCAAGATCCTCCTGCCTCTGCCTCCCAAAGCTGTGGTAAGAGGTGTGCGGCAGAATGCTTGAGTCATTTCTAAATGGACAAAGCCTTGTGGGCACATATAGGCTCAAGTCTTGTATACAAGGTTCGAGGCTTGCACAAATGTATGCACTGTAGCTACAGTAGCAAATGATACACTCTGAGCTTTGGCTAAAATACAGACAGACCCATCTAATCCTGAAATCGACACAATTGACGGGGAAAATTGAATGTCTCATTTTGAAGCTGCAAAAACCCATGAGCATATTCTTGGATCCTCAGCTGGGACCTGTCATCCAGTCACAGGTGCTGGCTATTGTAGTACAGACTGACTTCATACAGCCATATATGTATCCCCAGGTTTGTTTAAGGTTGCCAGCCCTGTCTCCGAGGTCTTCAGAAGACTGGTGGGCTGTGGCAGTAGGCACGTTCAGCATTGTCTCTGTGGTTTTAAGAATGGTCAAATTGACAGAGCGCTCTGGTCTCCATGGACTGAAACCTTTTAACACCAAACTGTGGTCTTTTTTTCCTTCTCAGCATTTATTGTGGGGACATTTAACATAGTTTGTGTGTGTGTGTGTATTGGCTGGGTATATTAAACATCCGTCCAACCTCAGTCTTTGGCAGCCCGCCCAGCTGTCTTTGCTTAGCCCTCTTCTCTGGACTTCCTCATTCTACCCATGGATGCTTCTAGCAGTAAGAATAGATGTGCCTCCCCTCCCCCACCAATGGATTATACCAAAGAGTGTCACAGAAGTTTGCAAAGCAACTCTTAGAGAGCTTGGTGAATCAGCCCCTTTCATTTCCTTAAAGGAAGATGGAAAATTTTTGTTCTATTCTTGACTGAGTTTTCCTTTGCTGTGTTTTGCTGGATTATCTGAGAGATTCTCATGTTTGCACCGACTGAAATGAACTGCTGGCGGGCAGACAATGGAAGGAACATCCGCTGTTTGTTATAACAATGGCCAATCCCTCTTCATGGGACTGCTCTCATTGTTTGACATCAAACTCAGCCAAAGCACGATGGATGAATGGGGGATGAATGGGGTTCTCTTGTTATGTCCACCCTGCCCTTCTGATGTCAGGAGGTAGAAGGTTGTTTTGACAGATTTGAAGGCCACAGGTTGAATGTCTATCTCTTCCTTGGGTTTTGACTGTGTTTGGTTTGGTTTTGAGAGAAGAGATGAAATGGGTATTGTTCTTTCTGGCTTTTATGGCTTCCATTTCTGCCTAAAGACACCTGCCACCTTTGGAGTTGACAGCAGACATTTCGTTTGGGCCGTGGTTTGTAGGTCAGGATTTGGAAAGGAAGAAGTGAGGCCCTGCTAGGTTGTCCTTGCTTAAGGAGCCTCCAACAGTTGCGGTCAGGTAGTGGTTGGAAATGTGATCATCTGAGGGTATGATGACATCCACGGTGGTCACTCGGGGGCCTGACACTGGCTGTGCTGGCCCTTGGCTGCGAGTTAAGCTGGTGTTTGCAACTAGAGCATCGGCAAGCACTTTTCCAATATGGTGGTCACAGATTCTCTGACTCTCTTAAAATGTGTGGCATCTCCCAGAGTGCTGGTCCTGAGATGACCACATGGAAACCTGTCAGCTTTTGCTGTCCAATTCGTTGGACTTACAGTGTGGTGCATCTATATTTTCTTGATCCAAGTACAGACAGACCTAACTTCAGATTCCTCCTAATGGGAGTAGTGCTGAAGACTTCTGGGTCATGTTTGGAAAGTACCATACTTATGGTGGTCTCATAGACATGACGGCAACAGCGGCAACGACGACTCTATCCTTCCCCTTTGGAGGCAGACTTCACAAGCAGTCCCATTTCACCATGTTTTTGAGAGGTGCTTTAATGTTTAACCAGCCAGCAAAACAAGGACTTTGGTTAGTACTTATGGTAACTGGAGACGAGCCAGCCACAGGACAGGGCAGGGAGCAGGTTTTAGCAGTGCTAGGGTATTGATTTGACATAGGGGATTTGTTGCTGCTTTGCCATTTCTTATAGATTGTGCTGTGTGAGCCTGCAAGTTGGCCTAGTAGGTAAAGGCACTTGCTGCCAAGCCTGACAGCTCAAGTGGGACCCATGCGACCCACACGGTAGGAAAGAAAGGACTCCTAGAAGTTGTTCTCCAGCCTCTGTTCACATTCTGTGATATTCGTGCACACGCACGAACAAAAATAATTTATTTAATCACGCTATGGCCAGTGCCTGTTGGGGTTAAAAACTGAGTGCCATTTAGAGCCAGGGGCAGGCGTTTTGCCTGCTAAGCTGGAGGGCACCTTCTAAAAGTCATTGGCCACTCCTGACTTGGTGCGTCTTTCCTCCGTGGCCGATGGGTCCTAGAGAAGTGAAGTCCCAATGCTGAGTTAAAAACTCATTTGTTAGAAACTGGATCTGCTTCCCCAGCTGGAGCTTGTTAAAGAAGCTAAGCTCTCAACATTGTGAAACTTGGAGTCAAAACTGCCTGGGAGAGGTTTTATTTTTTTTGCGGGGGTGGGGGGCAAGTTAAAATAAAGTCCATGGTTGGAGACTGGCGGCTGTCATTTGCCTCTTGGGAGCACTGCCTTCATTGTCAGCTTGGAAACATGGGTGGCTTTTTTGTTTGCCTTTGTTTCTGTCCTGTCAGGATTGATCTATTTTATTTCTTGATATAGGGTCTCATTATATAGCCCTGGCTGTCCTGGAATGCCTTTTGTAGACCAGACTGGCCTTGAATTCACAGAGATCCATCCATCCATCCATCCATCTACCTGCCTCTGCCTCCCAAGCTCTGGGATTCAAGGTATGTGTTACCAGTTTCTGCTTTCTACTTTAAATTATATGTAGCTGGGCGTGGTGGCACACGCCTTTAATCCCAGCACTCAGGAGGCAGAGGCAGATGGATTTCTGAGTTCAAGACCAGCCTGGTCTACAAAATGTGTGCCAGGACAGCCAGGGCTATACAGAGAAGCCCTGTCACGAGAAAAAAAAATCTAAAAAAAATTATATGTGATCACGTGTGTCTTTGTATATACATGAGTGACTTAGGCCAGGAGGAGACATTGGATCCTCTAGCACTAGTTACAGGTGACTGTGAACTGTGACAAGGCTCCCGGGAAACAGACTCAGTCCTCCGGAGCAGTGCCTCTCAACCCTTTAGGCTTCTTCTCAGCCCTGAGTTGTTTGTTTCAGCTATTCTAAACTTTAATTTCCTACTCTTTGAGATGAAAAAAAAAGAAAGGAAAGAAGGAAGACAGGCAGGCAGACAGACAGACAGACAGACAGACAGATCTGGCTATTAATGATTTAATGAGGTGCTGTTCATACAGTGCCTGGCATACCCTCTGCCATGTAGTGTTTAGCTAGGCCCCGTCCTGCACTTACCATCCCTGGTTGACTAACCTACATAAAAATAGCTACCAAGTGAGAGCTAAGTGTGTGTTAAAGGTTGGTGTGGGTAATTGTGGTCTCATAATAAATAGTCCTTGAGGTTGCTGACGAAAAACACCACTGAGGGGTACGGAGAGACAAGACGCACAGTCAGTGGAGACAGAGCCAGGACTTAGATGCAGGCTCAGAGTGGAGCCCATGTGCTTTGATGGTTTGGGAGTGTGGAGGAGGCCTCTGAGATCCCTGCTGGGATTGGTGAACTGAACGGAGCAGCTGGGTTTCCAGTCTTGGCTGTGACACCAGGCAATCATCCTCAAGGGAGATGGATGGACTTGGTTTCCCCATCTGTGAAATGGGAGCATCTGTGTTAATTGATGGGCGTCCTTTCCTGCTCTCTCATTCTGTGGTCGTGGATTTCATTTTTTGGCTAGCCACGTGCAGCCTACATTACAAGACACCTGTAATCTTGATATCCTGAGAGAGCTAGAAGCTACGTAGTCAGTCTAGGCCACAACAGACTTAAACTTTAATGTTTTGCAGTACTATGGATCGAACCCAGAGCCTCTTTCATTCAAGGCAAGTCTCCCTTGCTGAGCTATGTCTGCAGTCTTTACATATTTTTTTTTTTATTTTGGCCTAATTAAGTTGACCACACTGGCCCTGAACTTGCAATCTTTTGGCCTCAAGGTCCCAGATGGCTGAGACTTTAGGCTTGTACCACAAGATCTGACAAAACCTAAAGTCTGTTGAAATAGTACTTGACACAAGTTTTACAAGGACTGAGAGATGTAGGGTTGAAGGTGGGAGCCTCTGTCCTTATGCCCTGTTCTTTTAGAAGCAGATGCTTTGACTACTGCCTCTGGTGTTTCTGTAAAGAGGTGATGGTGGGTGGAGCACGGAACCCTTCCTCACCGTGTTCTGTGCTCTCCTCTCCTTCCATGCTGTTGGCTGTAGTGAAGAAGGAGACGTCTGAAAGCCAGCAGAAGTGACACAGACAGCTCGCCTGGAATTCTGTGGTGGGCGGATGCATGCCGTGGGCAGAGGTAGTGCCAGATGTTCTCCAAGCTTCCCAAGGCTGGGTTCTGATCTTGCCCTGTTATCATCATTCAAAACCCGAGCAGCTTATAAAGTAGACCTTGTATTTGGAACGGCTTGACTGATGGTTGAAACACTACCTGGTTAATGTGCACATCAGTTGAACGTCTGCAGTTTAGTGACCCAGATTTGTTTTTAAGTATGGGTCTCAAAGTAGAAACAGTTAAACTTCTCTGGCTTCAACAGAAACGGTCTGCTTGTGGCTGGATCCAGTGAGGCTGTGCACGTTAGTAATTCTGCCTCCTTCTTACTTAAAGAATCCCGTGGGTTCAAGAATGTGTGTGTGGCTGACGCTTGAAAAAGCGCAGGGCCTGTCAGTCTCCCAGGCTGCAGTGTCCTGGCCCAAGTCCACAGGATGCCTGTCACTCCAGTCCCTCCTTCCCCAAGGAGGACTCGCCCGCCCGACTGACCCTTGTGCTGGCTGCTTACAAAGGCTGCTGAGTTGCTTCTCTGTGGAGCTTGGGGCCTTGGGTGTTGAAACATTCCTTCCTGGTGGCCTTAGCCCCATCCTTGTGCCATTGAGGACAGAAAGAAAACTGAAAGGAAGCTGTTTTCTAACTGAGGGACATTCTGCAAGATCACAGTCCAATGTCCCAGATCACACTGAGAAAAGAAAAGATAAAGGAGAGGGAAAGGCAGAAGAGAGTCAGGAGTGAGGAGAGGGGCATGGACAGGGTTGCCAGGGCTCATGTATCCATCCGCTCAGGACTCTCGTCCCATCCTGCCATCCTTTGAGCTCATCTCTTCAGGCTCATCTGACACAGCCTTGAATTGTTTGGGACAGTGTGCTGACTATGGCCACCGTGCCATCATATGTGACAATGGTTTTTTTGTTTGTTTGTTTGTTTTTTGAGACAGGGTTTCTCTGTATAGCCCTGGCTGTCCTGGAACTCACTCTGTAGACCAGGCTGGCCTCGAACTCAGAAATCTGCCTGTCTCTGCCTCCCGAGTGCTGGGATTAAAGGCGTGCGCCACCACGCCCGGCAGTGGTTTTTATCTTTAGAAAATGCAGACCAAATGTTCACAAGGCTCCATTTTACCCTCTCTTTTCCCCAATCTGAAATTATTTGAAAATGGAAAAAACAAAAACAAACCTTTCTTTCCATTCCAATTTTGAGTGTGGAATCCTGACACTGGCCACATGTTTAAAGGAAGGCTATGCTGTTCAGGGCCCAGGTACTCATCTGCTGGTTTGGAAGTACTTCCGGGTCAAATCAGATAACCAAAGCCCCTCTGCATGGGGTGGTGGTGGTGGTGGATTCTACCAAGGCCTTAAACTCTCTCAAGTCCTTCTTTAGTCTTAGGGGGACTGCAGGAAGAAGCCATGGTGGTCTCTACCCTTTTTCTTGGTTCAGAACCTGAATGGGCAGTGTGAGGCCATGGGAGGATTGGGGTAAAGAGCAGGACCTGGCTTGGACACCAAAGCTGTCCAGGGACCAGGAGCCTCCCCAAGATTTGACACTTCCGCGCTTTGCTCCACTGTCCACTCAACGTTCTGAACGGTCATAGGAGTAGTTCCTGGGATGCTGGGGAAGGAAGAGTCGCTGGATATTCCTTGTAGGGTGTCTTAGTAGGGTTTCTATTCCTGTGCAAACATCATGACCAAGAAGCAAGTTGGGGAAGAAAGGGTTTATTCAGCTTACACTTCCACATTGCTGTTCATCACCAAAGGAAGTCAGGACTGGAACTCAAGAAAGGTCAGGAAGCAGGAGCTGATGCAGAGGCCATTGGAGGGATGTTATTTGCTGACTTGCTTCCCCTGGCTTGCTCAGCTTGCTTTCTTATAGAACGCAGGACCAGCCCAGGGACGGTACCACCCACAATGGGTCCTCCCCTTTGATCACTAATTGAGAAAATGCCCCACAGCTGGATCTCATGGAGGTGATTCCTCAAGGGAGGCTCCTTTCTCTGGGATAACTCCAGCTTGTGCCAAGTTGACACACAAAACCAGCCAGTACAGAGGGAGAGCCCAGATTTCCCAGAGGTCTTGGTTTATGTCTGCTGTCCACACACAGCCACTACCGTGCCTCTCATCCTTCAGAGGTGTCCTCCGACTGACAGATTCCATGACCACATTATTAGATGTCCCATGCAAGAGCCCAGGGACTTGGCTCTGCCACCTCTTGCTGTTGTCTGCATGTGTGTTCTTGACCATCTCTTCTGTCCCTCTCCTGGCCTTCTGTGTTGTGATCTGAGGAAGGGGCTTGTATCAGAAACCTGGGATCAGGGCACCCTTTCATGTGTGAGACAGGCCTCAGGGAGGCAACCACTGGGATTAACAGGCCTCCACTCCCAAAGTCAAGGCTTGAAGTAGGGAAGGCATGTGACAGAGGCAGTGGGGCTGTGACCGCACAGTGACAGGAGGTTTCCACAATTCAGGCTCCTGGCATGTCCCTCCTCTCGTTCATGTCCTCTCACTGTGAGATCCTTTAGCCAAGGCGTCCTTTTCAGATGCATCCACCCACAGACTGGGCCAGAACTCTAATGGCCTCTACAGGGCTGGCCCCAGCTTCTGCTGCTCCTCACACCGGCTCCTGTGCCCAGCCCTGCCTCTCTTAGGCTCCTGTGCCCTCACAATTTGCTTGGCCTTTCTGGTTTATCTTCCTGGGCCCTGCTCTACCCTGACACAGTTGGTCAGCTTCAAACCCTGCTGTGGGATTGTAAAGGTAGAAACCACCCCGCTCCCCTGATCACAGGGCTGAGGAGAGAATGGAGACAGTGGCACCACAGTGGCACCAGCTGAGAGGTGCCAGGAGCAGGCTGAGTCATAGGAAGTGAGGGTGTCAGGGCTAGGACTGTGCTTCTAGTACGGGAGTCATTAGCCATGTGCACTGGTTGAAGGCATAATTTAAATTAATTAAAATTTGGTACATTAACAGCAGCAAGAGTGCCTTTAGCAGCCTATGGTACGTACAGCTTAGCTTCTGAGCCTTTCAGATAGTTCTGTCAGCCAGCAGGAAGCACTTACCGTCTCTCCAAACATCACTCGGAGTGCTTTCTTCGTGCGTGTTAGAAGTGCTCACAAGGACTCTCCAGACTAGATCGGATGGCTTTGGAAAGTACAGTTTTCAGTGAACTCATTTTAAACAGTTCAGGTACCCCAGCACTGGTCAGTGAGCCCTAGTGTTGAGTGGTGCCTCTTACCAGGATTCCAGAGCACCCTTGCCAACAGTGCCATGACCTTCGTCCTAGGCAGTGGCCCCTAACATGGCTGGTGCCATTCCTGCCTGTCATGTACTCCATGTTGTCTGTTAAACTGATCATTGTTTCCACTTCACCCTGTCGGAAAAGGAAGCTTTGTTACCATACATGAGCAGCCATTCAAGACAAGGCAAATTCTTAAAAGCAAACTTTTTTTTTTAAAGCCTAATTTGGACCAGAAGGTGGGTGTGGTGACATACACCTATAGTTCCATCACATCGGAGACTGAGGCAGGAAATTGCTGTGAGTTTGGGGCCAGCCCAGGCCCGTCTCAAAACAACAGACAAGAAGAATAAAAATCTCAAGCCAAGCAAGCAGGCAGGAATAACACTACGGGCTTTAATCCCGGCACTCGGGAGGCAGAGGCAGGCAGATTTCTGAGTTCAAGGCCAGCCTTGTCTACAGAGTGAGTTCCAGGACAGCCAGGGCTATACAGAGAAACCCTGTCTCGAAAAACCAAAAAAAAAAGAAAGAAATAGAATATGGACAAGACACACACACTTTCACTGTGATGAGATGCAATGCTGGAGGTGTCGCTCAGTGGTTAGAACACTTGCCTGTAGGTGTGAGGCCCTGGGCTCTGTCCCTACCACGGCACATGCAAAATAACACACGTGTGGAAAAGCTAATGGTGGCTCTGAGACGATGCATGCTGTGTGGCTCACCAGGTTCCAGCCTGTCCTTTCTCCAGCAGACTCTGCAGCAGGCCCCCTACTTTTCTGAAAACAAGCCTGAAGGTATCATGGTACCTAATGGAGGGTCCTCCCCTGTCCTGGAGGGATAACGGCTGCCTCTTTCTCAGTACTGTGGCCTCACTCTGGTTCTAGGTGTACTGTTACATCTAGAGCACGTGATGGCTGTGGTTTGGTGCCGTGTAGCACACTGGAAGCCTTTGGGCCTTGGGTCACTGTGAATCTCCCATTATCACCGAGTGTCCTAAAGGGTTTATGAAGTCCCAGCAGTATTTATTTATATTGAAAATTAAAGGGGGTTTGTTGTTCTTTTGAGACAGGGTCTCACTGTGTAGCCCTGGCTGGCCGGAAAGTCACTTTATAGACTAGGCTGGCCTTGAACTCACAGAGGGACACCTGCCTCATTGTGCTGAGATTGCAGGTGTGTGCCGCTATGCCCAGCTTGACCTCCTTTATAAAGAGTTCGTTTATCTCACAGTTTTAGAGAGTGGAAGTCCAAATTGCATCTCATCATAGTGAAAGTGTGTGTGTCTTGTCCATATTCTATTTCTTTCTTTTTTTTTTTTTTTGGTTTTTCGAGACAGGGTTTCTCTGTATAGCCCTGGCTGTCCTGGAACTCACTCTGTAGACCAGGCTGGCCTCGAACTCAGAAATCTGCCTGCCTCTGCCTCCCGAGTGCCGGGATTAAAGGTATGTGCCACCATATCCGGCTCATATTCTATTTCTTGTGATGGCACAAGCCACATGGCCTCTGGAAAACTCCAGGGGACACTCAAGAGAGGACACTCACTTCAAGGTGAAAAGGGCCATGGGACGCAGCCAGTGGGATAGTTCAGTGACCAGAGACACTTGTCACCAAGCTTGATAACTTGAATTTGGTCCCTGGAACCAATGTGTAGGTGAGAGGAGAGAATGAACTGTACAAATTCATCCCCCGGCCGCCACATGAGGGCCATCCACACATGCCTCCCTCCCATCATATACACTATATTTTAAAAAGAAGGACAAAATCAAGAGTTCCACTTACTATGAAAATGGGCTCCAACATCAGGCTCTCAGGAGAGGTCTGAAGGACCCCCTTCCCATTGGCTCCATAGACCATGCTAAGGGAACCACTGGGGACCAGTGCACGCTGGATTAAAAGGTTCACTGTCTAGAGTGAGATATTTGCTTACCACGCAGCCTTAAAAGACCGTGTTGCCTGGCCCTGGTTGTCTTATCTACGTGCTGGGCCTGTGGTTCCTGTTGATCCTGTCGTACAGGGTCATATCCAGGCTCAGCTCATGCCTCTGAGGCCTCTCTCCCCAATCCAAAGCTGTGTATTTATAAACAGCATCACTAAGGAGCCTTTGAAGTACATGTCATCTCTGATATGTAGGACAGTTATTTTTAAAAAGCTGACATCCTGTCGCTGTGCCCCTGCTTCTGGGGACACCTCCATGAAGCCATTCATTATTCTCAGTTTACAAGTGAGGTAGTAGAAGCTTGGATAAGCCGATTGGCCAGAAAGCAGGGACTTGTCCCCAGTGTGTAACACTGGCACGCTGTTCCTGAGGCTCACTGGCTCGGGATGTCTCAGCTGGAGTCCTTATTCTACGCCGGGCCGTGTTTTTTGACACACTGACACATTCAAACAGAGAGATTGTCACTGTCAGCAGTTCTCTGCGTAAATAAATTACCCTCTACGTGAGTCACCTAGGCTGAAGGTCTAAGACATCACGCAGAGGGAACCAGTTTAGAACTCTATCGGAGTGCAGAATTTTAAGTCAGCTGAATTGCTGGGTGTGGTGGCACACGCCTATGAACACTGGCACTTAGAGTAAGTCCCTGGCCAGCCCGGGCTTTATGGCAAGCCATCTGAAAACCACAGATTACCAGCCCTGGGCTAGTAAATGGCTTGCTTTGTGGGGAGGGGGATCTTGAACTCCAGATCCTCCTGCTTTTACCTCTCAGGAGCTCGAACTACTCACATGTGCCCCTGTACAACGCCCCCTCCGTACCTCTCCCCCCCCCCACAATGGCTCACGTGTTTGAGAGTAAAGACCCGCCCATCTTCCAGGGGTGTTTGCCCTTAGGAATTACCTATCTCCATGGGCCAACTCCCAGAAAAATGTTCTGTGCACTCAAGCCTGAAGTGTCCCTACTCCATTTTGGAGGATCATTTGACTGTGACGTAGGTGACAGGGAACCAGAGTGAGGTCTTTTCTGTACTAGGGAATGGCACAGAAGGTACCAGTCTGTGGCAACCAGCTGTTCAGATAGTATCCAAGGAAGTCTTAGATCCGTTCCATTTAGTCAACTCAGCTCCAGAGGTAGAAGTCTTCCAGCGGCTAGCTGCACTTAATTACAATGCTGATCTGGGGGTAGGATGCAGAGTGGCCCTTCCTCTCCCTACCCACTTAAATGTAACCAATACAGTAACCTTGCTAAAGGTCTCTAGGTCAGTCTCGCGGTTTTTAAAGGTCCGCTTGAATTGCATTTAATAGAAGTCCAATTCCAGATCCTTTGGAGGAAACAGAAAGCAAGGGTGAAGGTGGTATGGGGGTCGGTGAGGGGGGGCTGCCTTAAGTGAGAGAGCAGTAAAACAGGGGGCTGCTGGGCCCTTCAGCCACACCTCTGTCGCCTCTCCTGGCTCCTGGACGACGGTTCAGAGTTACTCCATGACTCCACCCATCCTGTTAGCCAACTCAATGGGGAAGTTTCTTTTGCTAAGTTTCAGAAACTCTTTAGAATGAAGCCTCATTAGTTTTGTTTGGTGCTTCGGCCTCTTTCTCCACAATCACTATGGCTGGGAGTATCATTGCTGATTGGCCAGGTGACTATCACTTGACCATTCTTGGGCTCAGAGTCGCTCTGTCAGAGGCTGAGCCCTGGGGTGAGGCTGTTGGTTGGGCAGGTGGGGAGGATTTTTGGTTTGTGGGCCCCTTTACCTCAATACTTTGGGGAAATTGTTACTCAAGGAGACAAGATTTCTGGCAAAATTAAGATCGGGTTAACCCCTTCCCCAACAACTGGAGCAGGAGCTGTCCCTGACTCTGTTGCCTGCCTGTGGATCCTGTTCCCTTAACTGGGCTGCCTCGGTGGGTGAGGGTGTGCCTGTCCAACAGAGAGGGGAGGATGGGGAAGGGGCTATGTAAGGGGAAGGGGGCTGGGAGGAGAGGCGGGGCTGCGACCCAGATGTAGAGTGAATAATTACTGATTTAAAAAAAGTAAATAACTTTATCTCAGGAAAGAGGAGCCTGTTAGCTATGACAACTTTATAATCTCTGGTGGCTGGATGGAGCTGATCACGTGACACCCAGGTGTATAGCTCATTGTTGGGGAAACATGATTATTAGACCCGTCTCTTGCCCACCACCACCCCCCTCACCCTCATGCTCTTGAGTATATAGAGTCTTGAAAGGATGTTAGCCAGGCTGCTGGGCCCCAAAGAACTGCCCAAGGCATCTTCACAAATACTCAAAACCCTGTGACAGTGTGATAAGTTCCAAATATGATCAGGTCACTTTCCTGCCCTCCATCACAAGCTGTGATCCCAGCCTCCCAGGGAGGCTAAGGCAGGAGGGTGGTAAGTTTTCAAGGTCAGCTTGGGCTACAGAGGGAGATCCTGTCTCAAAAAGCAGAAAGCAAAACAACAAAACCAACCGACCATCCAACCCCTCCTATCCCTCCCCAGCATGGGTGATGATGAGTCAGGAGCTGAGCTGGATGGACAACTTGCAGACGGCATCTGAGGAGGACGCCAGCCCTCACTTAGGGCTTGTGTAACCAAGGGCAGGGCTCCATCCTATAACGTTCCACGCATCCCGTACTGGGAAAGCTTGTGGACTTCCTGAGTCTTAGGAAATTCCCATTTCCCTCCAGGAGGAGAAAGCTGGATACAACACAGAACCCTGATGACCATGACCCAGAACTGGGGCCAATGCCTGTGTCAGAAGTTGCTATCTGGGCTCTGGAGCTCCCAAGGGCAGCAGAGCACATACCTTCACCAGTTCTGGAAGGTCAGCTGTGTTGTCAGACCCATCTGCCAAGCCCATAACTTGAGATGCTAAGGGGATGAATTAGAAGAATTGATCCAAGCCTCCTTCAGCCGTATGAGACCCTACATTTCCACATGAACAGAACAAGATCTTAAGGTTAATTGTGAGGAAGGCCCTTTCCACATAGCAAACATCTGGCTCCCTCTGATGCCCGAAGATATCACCACTCCCTTCCTCTTCTCAACCAAGCAAGGCCATTGTGCTCTTCATGGGATCAGCCCTCCCACTTCCCACCCCCACCACCCTATGTGTTCCCTCTGGCCTCCGTGCAGATCCTTTCTACTTCTTCTTCTTTTTTTTGGGGGGGGGGGGGTTGAGACAGGGTTTCTCTGTGTAGTCCTGGCTGTGCTGGAACTCACTCTGTAGACCAGGCTGGCCTTGAACTCAGAAATCCGCCTGCCTCTGCCTCCCGAGTGCTGGGATTAAAGGTGTGCGCCACCACGCCCGGCTCCTTCCTACTTCTTTAAAGGTTTTCTGGGAGTCTCCTCTGCAGTCGATGGTCTGGTGAGGGTCTCTGCTGCTGAATCCCCCAGGATCCCACCCATCAGACTGGGGGGTGCCCTGAGGCCGGGGTCCTGCAGGTGGAAGCCTGCAGTCATTGTTTAACATCTGAGTCCCAGGGTTTAGGGCTTTGTGGGAGTGTGGGAAATGCTGCAGTCATATGAAGCGAAGCCACCAAAGGCAACCAAGAGGTTTCCCCAGGGGTCCAAGGAGGTTTTGACACAACACTTAGCTTTCTGACATTGTTTTCACTGGACAGATTTTTTTACAAGTAAGTTACGGGGTATGGTGGTGAATGCCTATGAAATTTCAGCACTGGGGAGGGAGGCAGAGACAGGAAGATTGAGAGTTCAATGCCATATCAAGACTCTTCTGAGTGTGTAAGGGAATGAATGAATGAATGAATGAATGATTGAAAAACCCTAAGTGTGAGTTTCACTAAAGTAAGTTGCAAATGGGTTTTCTTCTTAAAGTTATCATATAGCTGGTGGCAGCCACTGATTGGACAATGTAGATGGCTGACTGGCTTGTAAAGTGATTCAGGGTCCTGCCTGTGTGTGAATTCCTTCCTGGTGTCTCTGGTCAGATGCAGCAGATGTTTGCTGCTTCCTCCCAAAACCTGGTGATAATTCCTCCATCTTCCCCCCAACTACAGGATGCACGCCAGAAGTTCCGATCTGTCCTGGTCGAGGCGACGGTGAAACTAGATGAACTGGCGAAGAAAATCGGCAAAGCTGTAGAGGACTCGAAGCCCTACTGGGAGGCCCGGAGGGTGGCAAGGCAGGTAAGATGTCCTGAAGGTGTCTGCTCCACCCATATCTTCCACGGAAAGTTAGAAGCACCTGCCCCACGTGAGAAGGTCATGACTCTGAACAAGGATGGCTGCCTTCGATCAGCCTTCTTATACCTGCCTCATCCAGCTCGTGATGCCATTAATAGAGTGAGAGCCCTGATTCGGATGGCCCTTGTCACATGACCTGTGGTGGCTGAAGCCTCTGAGTTGAGGAGCTGTGGACTCGTGGGCACTGTGGATGTGTCCAGTGCTTCCTTCAGTATGGTCCTCCTCTCTGTGGACTGCCTGTGAGGCACAGGGCGGAGGACCCTTGGGTAGCCCTTCTCACCTCTGACCTGTTAGAGCCTGTGTTTACAGTGAGAGCAGCCCCACGTGTGCATGGCTTTGTCTAGGGTTTTACATACAGAAGGGATCAGATACAGAAGGGATTGATGGGCAAACAAGCAGATGATGGGCCTGGGGAGCCACAAGGTCATTCTATGTCCCCTTCCACCTCCCGAACTTAGAAGTCTCTCCCGCATCTCACCCACATCCCTCCAAACTCCTTCCTGCTCATAGCTGGGTGAGCAAAGCAGTCTGGTTGGCTTCATCCAAATCATGCTTGGTGGGTGGGGACCCATCTGGCTATGGCACATCCTGGAGTGAGTCTTACAGCCTTCCTTTTCTGTACTCCTGTCTCCTCTGTGGGAGGAAACTGTGTTGGGAGGCACCTCATCTGCTGGGAAGCAGTAGATTGTGGCTTGCATATCTCTTCCTTCTCATATCTTCTCTTGACCCTAAACATAATAATCAAGGTCCCTCGGTCAACTATTCAGTTGTCAGGTATAGCCAGACCAGGTCCTAGCGGGTGGGTGACCGGCTATGACGGACAGAGCCAAACTGAGTCCTGATAGAATCGGGGCTAGATCTGAGTCTGCAAACCCTCTCTCATACCTCTTTCCTGGTGGCTGGTGGGGAAGTAAGGAAAGGGTTGGGATGTCCCTGCCCTCAGCTCCAAGGGACCCCAGTCTCTACTAGAGGAACCGGAAGGTGCACAAGTCTGAGGCATACATTTCATTCTGTGGATGTGGATGATGAGCTGGGGCAGATGCTGTGAGTGGCCCTGTGACCTTTCTGACAGTAGGAGAGTGTCCACCCCAGCTGCTGCCAAGTGGGGCTTCCTGTTTTCTTCCTCTGCCTCGTCCCCACCCCCTTCCTCTGATGTTCGCAAGCCCCTCAGACCATGCCCCAGCAAGGGTGGTACTGAGAGTCCTGCCCAGCACTTCCTCCAAGTGTGCCCCGTGAGCATTTGCACCCCGTTCTTGAGATGCTGGTGGCCAGCACTGTTAGGGCCTAAGGAGAGGCTGTGTCTGACAGTGGGGTGCCTACGTGAGCTTGGGTTTCAGTCTGATTTTTAAAAAATCATTTATTGTGGAAAACTTAGAAGCGGCTTACTGGCTCCTCCCCTCCCTCCTCTTCCCCATTCTCCATCTTCAAAGGTGGTGTCACACATCTGAATTCCTGTATCCCCCATCCAACATCTCATTGAACCCCATCGGGTATTTACCAGGAGAACAAGCCTTTCTGTAGACATACAGCCACAGGACCAGCAGAATCGTAACTGCATCAGAACCCTGCATTGCCTTGCTCCCAATGTCAAATCGTTCTCCTGATAGTAAATCAGGCCCATCCCATGACCCCTTGGCTAAGTCCAAGCTGTACCAAGAGGAGCCAGACCATGCCATCTTTTCTGAACTTTGCTGGGGGCAGAGGCCTGGCTTTGATTTCTTTGAGAGCTTTTGTATTTGGGCCCAAGCTTGTTTTGAAGGCTGCTCTGATATGTCTGTATCCCATCTGGCTGTCAGCATGAGGATGGGGGCAGTGTGGCTTGTGTCTTTGCTTGCTCTGCCCTGTGCGGTCTAAGCGCCTGTTGGGTACCACAGGTAGTCCAACCTTTGTTTATCTGGTGGCTTTTGTTTTGTTTCCCCTCCCCCCAACCCCAACCATCCTTCTGCTTTCTTTCCTAAGGGCTTGGCTGCTCTAGAAGCCTCCTAAACATTGGGTATCTCGGAATGTTCCATGTTTGTGAGTGGTTCATCTCATTTGACATTTTTACCTAGTGTTCATCCCTGGTAAAGAGTTCCCTTCATTTGTCTGTGTATTTATTGAGACAGGGTCTTACTGTGTGGAACCAACTGGCCTCAGAGAGAGCTCCCTGCCTCTGCCTCCTGAGTGTTGGGAGTAAAGATGTGGGCCACCATGCCCAGGCCCCTTACTTAAAAAAATTTTTTTACATGAACTTATTTTATATGTATGGGGTAGGGCATGGGGAGGTCAGAGGACAATTCGTAGGGACCGGTTCTGTCCTGTACAGTGTGGGTTCTGGGGATCAAACTTAGGTAACAAGGCTCAGTGGTCAGCTCCTTCATTCTTTGAGCCATCCCTCCCAGTGGCCCTCCCTCGGTTTTAGGGTGAATGTCATGCCCCTGTGTGTAACCACGTCGTGTTCTTCTGTCAGCATTGGCCGCCTTGTTATTTTTAAATGGTTGGAATGTGTCAGAAGCGTGCAGAGCCCTTTGTAGTCTGTAAGGACAGTGTCAGCATGAAATGACAAGGTCAGAAAGCCCAGAGATGCTGCATGTCGGTGTTTATGGGGCCGCATGAGGCCATGTTCTACATTTAACCCTCTTTAGAAGAGTCACTAAGGGAGGAGACACTTGAAATTTGTGGAATGACTCGGCTGGGAGAGAGCTGGCAGAGCTCTGCCTGTGAACTAGAAAGCATGGCTTGGAATCCCAGGTTACCAGTTAGCTGTGGGATCCTCAGTGGGTCTCTTACTGGCTGACCCTCTTCTCAGACGATGGATTGTCTGCTGTCACTTGTGACTTAGTGGCTTGAAATGCTTATTCAGCACATGGCATTGCCTAGCTTATAGCTTTGCCAGGCAGTTTGTTTGTTTGTTTGTTTTGTTTTGCTTTCCTGATCTCAGGAGTGACTGCTGACATTGTCTGTATGCAGTCGGTTTGCTCCAAGTGGCTCATCTTGCATGGGCCTTGTTTGTTAGACTTTTGGTTGGTTGTCTCTTAGGGTGGCAGGGATGACTGTCTCTCATTTAGCAGGACAGACTGGTCCTTTCACATGGTGTTGGATTTCAGGAGCAGAAAGAGCCCTCAATAGGTCACTGCTTGCTTTACATTTGTTGCTATCCTCTTGGCTGGAGTGGGTCACATGGCCAACCCCATTCCAGGATGGGGAAAAATGGCCTTCACCTGGAAGGTTTATTATCTGCATTTGTTTGATCTACTCTGGCAATTGAATTAGTATCTGGGAAGTGTTATTTAGAGAAATGCATTATTATAGATATTTTCTGTCAAATACTGTATATCTATGATGAACCTGCTGACTTAAAATATACAACAGTAGCAAGAGAGGCAGCTTAGCAGTTTAGTGCAGGACCCCAGTGGTTCTCAGCACCAACATCTGACAGCTTACGGCTGCCTGTAACCCTAGCCCCAGGGGATCTGAGACCACACACACACACATACACACACACAAACACACACATGCATACTCACACACAATTAAAGAGAATGAAGATAAAGCTTTTTTAAAAATACAACAAAAGCCAAACAGTACCAAACACCCTAAGAAAGAAAGAATAGAAACAGACCTTTGCTGGCCAGGAGGGGACCTAGAAGTCATCAGTACCAAATGGATTCCGCAAGTGCAGTCACTTCCTCATCTTCTCTCCATCATGTACCCTAGATGTTCCTCTCACACTTATGAGAGCGGACATGTGTTCACACTGGCAAATCTCTTCTTCCTTTTTCTTTTTCTTTTTCTTTTTCTTTTTCTTTTTCTTTTTCTTTTTCTTTTTCTTTTTCTTTTTTTTTGTTTTTCGAGACAGGGTTTCTCTGTATAGCCCTGGCTGTCCTGGAACTCACTCTGTAGACCAGGCTGGCCTCAAACTCAGAAATCTGCCTGCCTCTGCCTCCCAAGTTCTGGGATTAAAGGCATGCACCACCATGCTCGGCCTCTTCCTTTTTCTAGGCCTGTCTTCCACAGTTGACTTCTTACCTAACTCGTGGCCGTCAGCTCTGTAACTCAGGCTTGCATGGAGCTCAGCTAGTACACATCTCTGCTCCACGAGACACATCGCACTCCAGGGCCCACCTGCACCAGAATCACCATGTCGCTGCCCCTTGGGGCTAGTTTAAATAGCAAAATCAGCAAAGAGAACAGAGAAGATGTCACCAAATGGACTGTGGAGAGAGTATACCCAATTACCGTGTAAGAACAGAAACAGAAGGCAGAGAATTACCTCAGCTCAGAACATGACTCGGGTGACTGTTGCTGTTGTAGCTCCCCCTTTAATGACCTGGGAGTACCCCAAGCACTGATTTGGGGTTACGGGGAAAGCTTAGCAAATAGCTCCATGTGCAGGTATGGACTCTGTAAGTGACGGGTTAGGTACAGAGCCAGGGGCTCAGTGGTTAGTGTGCTGACTACCACACTTGAACAACATCTCAGTGGGATGCTACTGACCAGGAAGCTGGGGAGACTGGTGTGCTTGAGTCCTGTAGGTGAGAGAGAGAGACTGTGGAAACATCAGGAAAACAAAGGTCTAAGGCAGGAAGTGACATGAAGTATGAATATGAGTAAGTGTGTGTCTGCTCAAGGACCTGGGGAAAGAGGCCAGGGGGCTGAAGCACCACTCAGGAAGGATCATGACGGGCCCATGAGAGACAGTGCACAGGCCGCAGATTGGCTGGAGCGCAGTGGGGAAGGTCTATAGGAAAACACTTAGATTGTGTGATGTCCCCAAGTGAATGTCCCCACTATTTTATTTTGGTTTGATTTGAGTCAGGATAGTCTAAGGTGGTCTTCTGGGAGGTAGGATTGCAGCTGTGTCCTGTCGTGTCCAGAGCTGCAACACCACCTGTTTGAGCTCTACCAACATGTCAGCAGGTATCATGACTGGTGGTGTCATTTTCTTCCCTTAAAAAAAAACAAAAGCAACTTGTTTTTATTTGATGTGTATGAGTGATTTGCTTACACATATGTCTGTATACCATGTGTATGCCTTGGTGCCCTCTGAAGAGAGTGTCAGCTCTCCCGGAACTTGTGTTTTAGATGGTTGTGAGCCACCACATGGGTGCTGGGAATCAAATTTGGTTCACTTGGAAGAGCAGTTAAGAGATGAGCCGTTTACAAGCTCTTCCCACGCCACACCCCCTATATACCCCCATTTTACAAATGATAAGATCAGCATTGGAGCCTAAAGGTTGCTTCTTGGGCCTCTCCTCTGAGAGAACACGAAGCAGGCCAATGCCAAGTGGCACAGGAGTTAGTTGTGGTCAAGACTGTGTGATGGTCAGCCTGGCCAATAGGAACTTGTCAGAGCCTGGGTCTGGCCTGGGTGTTTGAGATTTCTCAGAACAATTAGGTGGAGGTGACTGGATGCCTTAGTGGGAAGGCAGGAAACTCAGAGGGACGGGAAGATGAAGACAGGATGTGTATAGATTGCCAAGAGTCAGAGGTCAGAGATGGAGGAGAGAGGTGAAGGCACTTGTTTACATGCCTGAGGAACTTCCTTTTGGGGCAGGCTTGGGGTAGGTTAAGCTGGCCATGAGGCACTGCAGCTCAGTGACGAGCCGTACCAGGCAGCTGGGCCTGTGGCCGTCAGAGCATTTATATCAAGGTGTCAGAGTGGGATTAACCTTCAGAGAATAGCAGGTCAAGGAAGGACAATGTGGTGCCCAGTCCCTGTGAGGAGAGCAGGAAGAACTGGACCTGGGCTTGCCTGGTCTGGCTGCTGCCTGAAGGCTAACACATTGTGGGCACTCAGGATGGTATGAGTTTGGCTGACCAGCCCATGGCAGACTGAGGAGCCTTGCAGGGCACATAAGAGCCCAGGGAGTCTGCAGTTACCCTCTCTGCTGCCTGCCTTCTCTGGGCTAGGATGATCAGAGGTTCCTCCTTTTGTTCTGTCTTACATTTAATGGTGTGTGTAAGTCTGTCTGCTCACAAGTGCATGTGCCATAGCATGTAGGTGACGTGATCAGAGACCACGTTTAGTAGTCAGTTTTCTCTTTCTACCGTGTGGTCCTGGGGAATGGCCACGGACTGTCAAACCTGCTGGCCTGTTCTGCCACAGGTGCTTGTTATAGCCTGGGCCCCTCCACAGCGCACCATTCAACTCAAACTTCAGTACAGCATCATCATGTCACCTCCCAATGTTAATTTCTGCCCAGTCAGAATTAACTCACTGTGGGGATTGGGTGAGGAGGTCTGGTTTGATGACGTCCATCCCTGTGACCCTGGTCACATTCTTCAGGGTGGCCACAGGCCAGGTCTGGGAACTGCGTCATCCACGCTGCCGGAGGTGAGTGAGGGGGCACTTGTCCGGAAGCAGAGTGATTTACGGTGGGTGGGTGCGTAGGAAGGGCAAGGTTACTTTTCCCTTGCAGATTTGGCTGGAGCGTCTGGGAAGGAGAGTAGCGGCATTTTGGAAGCCTAAGTTTTTTAGTTCTGTCTTTGTTTTGTTTTGTTTTGTTTTGTTTTGTTTTGTTTTGCTTTCTGGTGTTTTGAGACAAGGTCTTGCTTTGTAGATCTTAAGTAGCCAGAAACTCCATATGTAGGCCAGGCTGCCCTTGAACTCACAGTCTTCCTCTGCCTTCCGAAGGCTGGAATTAAAGATGTGGGCCACCGTGTCTTTTTTTTTCCCAAGGTAAGTGTGGGGAGCGGGCATGGCCACATGGGCCAAAGATGGCCCCCTGGCTCTATGCTAAAGCCCCGTAACCTCGATTGTTTACCTCAGTCTCAATCATGCACATGTGTACCTCGTTTGAGAGGTTAGTGCAACATCTCTTGAGATCGTTCTATCAGCCAATCCTGCACGCTGCCTTGGATGTGTACGGCTATGATTGGGTGTTGTGAGGTGACGTGAATGAATGGAAGAAATAAGTGTGAACAGTCCCAGAGTGAGAGAATGAGAGAGAGAGATTTTTGAGAGAGATTGATAGAGAGATATGATTGATTGATGATGATGAACAGACTGAAGACTGACTGAGAAGCTGGGGAAGCTGCAAGAAACCTCCTAATAAAGAGAAGCGGCTGCAGCTGCTCTGAACCTGCTTTTTGGAGTTAATGTCGTGTATTCCACTCTCTGCTGGTCAGAGATTGGGTTCCGACAGTAAGTTTTCACTATGTAGTCTAGGGTGACCCTGAACTCCTGACTCTCCTGCCTCAGACTCCCAAGCATCGGGATCACAAGTGTGTGCATGCCACCATGCCCAGGAAGCCAGTGTTTGTTGTTTGGGACAGGGTCTCACTATGTAGCCCTAGCTGGCTTGGAACTTGCTATGTTGATCAAGCTGGCCTGAAATTCAGGAGATCTGCCCACCAAGTATTGGGCTTGCAAAGATGTACAACATCACACCTGGCTGACAGCACTTTGGAACTAGGATGGGCTCAGGATGAGTGGCAGCCTCTGCCAGGCTAAAGCCCCCGGCAGAGAGGGACATGTCTTGGCTTCAGCGAGCTGTGCCACTTCCTGGGGTTAGCTGTACCTCTGGCTTGGCTACCGAGCCCTGCCTTAAGCATCTTGGCTTAGGGCTGGAACTAGAAATAGCTACGGTTCTGCCCACCTGGAGGCCTCCCTGGCAGTGGCACAGACCACTTGCACTTGAGTCTTCCCTAAGTGCAGGTAGCCGAGAGGCGGGCCCCAAGTGCTGGCGTGCAGAGTCTCAGCCAGGGAGTGAGGCAGAATGAGCCACTGCCATCCTTGGAACTCTGTAACAGTGATTTGCATTTCTCCTTCCCTCTGGCTTGTGACTGGGATGGCCAATCCTGGCTGGCACTGCTGGTTGGGCAGCACATGCTTTCTGAAGCCAGTGGATGTGCTTGGCTCCGCAGCATGACAGAGGGGAAGTTTGTTGTAGAGATCTCTGCACTGTCTGAAACCTCAGAGCTCCTTGGATGTTTCTGGTTAGCTGCTGTATCTTTTTATTTCATTGGTTTTTGTTTGGTTGGTTTTTATTTTGTTTTGTTTGAGATAGGCTCTCGCTATGTAGTGCAAGCTGGCCTGGAGCTTGCAATCCTCCTGCCTCTGCTTCCTGAGTGCTGAGATGACAGGCCAGACACACCACACCCAGCTTGCACTCCCCATTCTCACCAGAATGATGGCATTGAAGAAGAGAATCCCCTTCCTTCCCTCTCTGACACCATGGACGTTCCTTGGAAAGAGTGACAAAGGATTAATCATTCAGTTATAGAAAGTCAGAGTGTAGCTGTGTTTCTGTTGCCAGTTTGGGCAACACAGGTAGGCCTTTTTACACTGCTAAGCAGCGTAGTTTGAGCTCTGGCAAGACGACAGGATTCCTCAAGAACACTTAGTACATTTTCTGTTCCTGTTTTTTTTTTTTTTTTTTACTTTGGGGGTGCCCTATGCTTTCTTCCTTCCTCTCTTCTTTCCTATTCCCCACATGTGACTTTAAATTTTCCCCTTTCCCTCCTATGAAAATTGATCTTTAATATATATGTATATTATATGTATAATATATATTCATATGTATTATATTTATTACCTCCAAAAGCAAATAAACATAAAGCTACCTGAGTGAACTCGTTCACACCAAGAATCAAGAAGTAGATGTTGGGACAGCTTAGAGATGGACAAACTCGGGTCTTTCAAGTAGTTGATTTGAAAAGGTTCTTGTGGTTTAAGATACCCTGCTTCCAGCCCAGTGTAGACCGTGTTTATCCCAGGCAGGGGCTTCTTGACATTTGAGGGAGGGAAACATGCATGCCCCCCCCCCCAAGCATGAAACACTTAGAAGGCCAGACTTGGGCAGTATTTTCTCACCCATCCTTCCTCCCTTCCCTCCCAGAGCCTTGTGCCCAAGAACCATGTATGATCTGCACTGAGACGCACCTCCAGCCCTGGGAGCCGTGTATTGTCTGCAGTGGAATGAGTGGAGCCTCAAAGCCAAGCTAGGATTGGCAGCATACTCTGTTAAAGCCGCAATATTTTGGGGGGGTGAAGGCTGTTTGTGTTAATGTCTCTCCTGCCTGGTATGGTGGATCATATCTATAATCCCAGCCCCTTCGAGGCTAAGGCAAGAGGATTGCTATGAGTTTGAGACCAGCCTGGCCTGGCAGACTTTCTCTCCAATAAAACAAAACAAAACAAAGCAAAAACAACAACAACAAAAATGAAACATAGAAAGACCCATGTCATGTAACATTTGGGGCTAGGCATTAAAAGGTGATATTCCTGGGCTGTTGAGATGGCTCAGCAAATGAAGTTACCAAGCCTGACAGCCTGAATTCAGTTTGTAGGACACACAGTAGAAGGAGAGACCAAGAGACCGATTTTTAACCTTTACGTTGAACACCTCAGCACCTGAGCATGCACGTGCTCCTGTGTGCGCGTACACAATAGATAATATAAAATGGTATTAAATTTTTTAAGGTTTTTTTTGAAATGCACGTTTAATAGAACTCTTGTATTTATATAGTAGTTAATTTTTTTTTAAAGATTTATTTTATTTATTATATGTAAGTACACTGTAGCTGTCTTCAGACACTCCAGAAGAGGGCGCCAGATCTTGTTACGGATGGTTGTGAGCCACCATGTGGATGCTGGGATTTGAACTTATCACCTTCGGAAGAGCAGTCAGGTGCTCTTACCCGATGAGCCATCTCACCAGCCCCAGTAGTTAATTTTTTAAAAAGTGGATGTACGTGTGTGTATGTAAGCAGGTACCTGGTAGACCCACCGAGGTGAGTGCCCTGGTCTTCTGCAGGAACATGCTGATGTAGAACCACAGCTCTCACCACACAGGGAATAAGAGGTTATTCTAGAGCTGGATTTGAGTGACCAAGTCCCAGGAGATTCAGAACTAGGTTACCCCAGGTTCCATGTTCCCACACAGAAGCAGCTTCCCGGAGTAACAAAACACGGAAGGCTATAAATGAAGGCATTTAAAAGTGCACTGGTGGGGTGTGTTGGGGAGTTCTCTTTAACTAGATGGGTGGTGTCTCCTATAGGGCTGACAAGCTGCTGAGAGCTAGTGGTATGCTAAGTTGATAAGTTCCAGGAGGTTTTTATCTGTTAGTCACAGGATGTTCTGATAGGGACTAGGCATGGAATGGCTTATTGTGGGGGAGCCTCTAGCTAGCCTGAGATAAGGTAATTGGCCTCTGGACCTGTGACATTCCAACCTCTGCACATCACTGTGGGTCTAACGAGTCAACCAGCCTTCATAGCCTCAGCTTCTTTCCAGGAATTCCTCTATGAGCAGTATGCGCTCTTAACCCCCACCCCCACCCCCAGCCACCTCTCCAGCCCTCTGGTATTTATTTTTATAGGTTAAATCTGGACCCTACAGAAGCAGGAGCCTGCAGTGAGGTACTATCAGGAAAGTTTGGGGTATTACCCACTCTTCCTTTGGGCTTCTGACCCAAGCCTTGTGGAGTCACGCAGACCTATTTTGCAGGGACCCATTGCTTAGCTGGGCATGAGCCTGGTTCAGGCATGCGTGAAGAGTTTGGTGCTGAAGAGAACTCGGCCTATGCATGCTGTGCCGGGCGGCAAGCCCGGGGAACTCACACCGATAAAAACCGGGAGGTTTTTCCTGGCCTATGATCCCCACAAACAAAACTGTTGAGAGCTGGTCATCCCCACACAGAATTCCAAAGGGCTTCTTGGGAGGCCAAGTCATCTGACTCTTTCTGAAGAATTTTCTGGAATTTGGGCTTCTCAGAGGCTGTTTCTTCCATTGACTTCTCCAGCTGCTTTCTGGTTTTTCTCTTGACAGCTTTCTTCTCTCTCTCTCTCTCTCTCTCTCTCTCTCCCTCCCTCCCTCCCTCCCCTCCCTCCCTCCTTCCTTCATTTATTCATTTGTTTGTTTGTTTGTACATTTTGAGACAGTTTCACTCTGTAACCTATACTGACTTTAGAACTCACGACATTGCTTAGGCTTGTACTCATGGCAATCCTGCAGCCTCAGCTTCCTTAGTATAGAGATTAACTTCTTGAGCTACTACCCTGCCTCCCCGCTTTGCTCTTGATTGCGTTTGTTAATTGTTAGAGCAGTGGGTTGCTTGCAGTAAGTTCATAGATGCACGTGCTAGTCTTTGATAACATTCACTGTCCTGCTGCCGTCTCGTCTACTTACTCGGTCCTCCTATCACGTCTGCCAAAAAAGAATAAAGTTGATGGTTTTATTTTGAGACAAGTTTCACTGTGTAGCCCAGGATGGCTTTGAACTTTCAGTCTCCTGCTTCAACCTGTCTGTATTTTGAGAGCCTGTCTCATGTAGCCTAGGCTGGCACGTAACTTACTTTGTGACCACCAAAGATCATGATCGCCCAATCCTCCTGCCCCAGTCTTCCTTGTACTGAAAGTACAGATGTGCGTTACATACCTGGCTTCCTCTTTCTAGCTTGGTTTCCACATATGAGATAGAACACGTCAGTTGTCAGCGTGACGGTCTAGAGTCAGAGTCATCTGAGAGGAAAATCTCAATGGAGGAATTGCCCAGCTCAGCCCCATCTGTGGGCAGTCTCTGTGTGTGTGGGGGTGCTGTTATCATTAATTGGTGCAGGAAGATTGAGCCTTGTGGGTGATTCCGTCCCTCTGCAGGTCTAGTCCTGGGTTATGTAAGAAAGCTAGCTAGCTAAGCATGAGCCTGTGAGCGAGCCAGCTAGGGTCAGCATGCTCTGTGGTTTCTACTCTGTCCCCTTGCTAGGAGTTTCCTGGTGAGAGGTGATGCTCTGTGGAATCCTGCCTCCAGACAGCGAAGCTAGCTAGAACAGTGATTATCAGCAGTCCCGCCAATGTTTCTTACAAATGGCATGCTTTTCTCTTTGTGGCCGAATAACCTACCACATTTTCTTCACCCTCTGCTAATGGCACCTTAGTGGCTGTTAGAAGCAGTCACATGATGAGCGTGGACACTCTGAGGAGACTCTGTGGGACACTGAGTCCTTCCAGATGTGCTGGTCGCAGGGGAGGGTAGTTCTCTATTTAGTTTTTTGAGGAACTTCCACACCGATTCCCATAGTGACCCTTTCATGACAGTGACTGTAGTTAATTACTGACTGTTGGCTGTTAATGTTTCTGTGTGAGACTTTTCTAGGCCCTGGGGGAGCTGTTGCCACCTTAGAGGGAGGAGCAGCATCTCTAAAAGGAATGACTTTCAAATCACCGGAGAGGAGGCTCTCGTATCCTTAGAATTCAGTTCTCTTAACCTGAGGCCCAGGCTAGCCCAGTGAAAGTTTTCTGTCTAGAAAAGCCTAAGAAGTCTGTTTCAGCCCGCGCTGGCTCCTCCAAGGCGGTAGGTAGGAAGTGTCTATACTGGGCTCTTTGAATTTTTTAGTCCTTCTTTTTATCTTTGGGTATATGTTCATACGGGTGTTTGCATGTGTGTGCAAGTGAATGGTGGGCCAGGAGAAGGCACCAGGTCCTCTGAGCTGGCGTCACGTGTGGTTGTGAGCCACCTGAGGTGCCAGGCGCTGGGAAATGAACTTGGCTCCTTTGCCATTGCTCTTAAGCACCAAGCCATCTCTCCAGACCCACTGTGTCTGCATTTCAGGACAGAAGGAAGAGCAGGAAGGGAATTTGTTTCTTTGCTTTAAAGATCTTACACAGAGTCTCACTGTGGTTTCTACTGTGTCCCCTTGCTAGGAGTTTCCTGGTGAGAGGTGATGCTCTGTGGAATCCTGCCTTCAGAGTCCTACCTTCAGATTCCCGCTCTCACTTCCTCCAGAGAGCTCCTAGAAGTGTAAGATGACACAGTCTTTGCTTCCATTTATTGCTAGACCCTGGTTGTTGCCACAGGAGCTGTCAGGAGGCTTGGCTTTGAGCTTGCTAAACAGGTTCTAGAGATGAAAGGGAGACTGGCTATGGGATGGCTCCTGACAGCCTCTGCTATGTCTGCACTGTGCTTTACAATCTTCTAGGAAGCCGCCTGGCTCGAATAGCTAACAGATAGGTATTTGTGACCCACAGAGCAGACAGGGGACCCCTCTAGACAGAGAAACACTGTGTGCCTCCCCAAATTCCTCTGCTGACTCATGTGCCACGCTGGCTGGCTGGCTGGCTGGCTGGCTGGCTGGGAGACTTTTTTTTCCGTTGTATTGGTGTCCTGTGAGGAAATTATTGCCTCCCACACACCTGTAAGTGGATGTGCGTGTGCTTCGTAAAGTTGCAGACTTTATTTTGCAAATATGATTTTGGATGACTCACTTCCAAAGGCCACATCTTAGATGCAAGCCCTCGTGGCTTACGTGTGCTGTTGGGGCGGCCTTTCCCGAGCTTAGCTCATCTGGTGCCCCCATATCTCCTCAGCACCTCCCAGTCCAGCTATCTTACCAAAGTCAGTAAGATAGCTCACCCAGAGGTGACAGTGATCTTATGTGCTCTATGGCTGGGTCATGGTGCCTGGCATGTGGTCAGACACTACAGGGGTTTCCATAAGGGTGCTGATGCGATTGGTACCTGAACAGAGCAGAGAGGCCTTTCTGGAACCAAAGGACGCTGTGCAGACTTGAATCGCATCCCTGTCTCTTCCTGGGGACTCCACTTCCCTCTGCAGAATTTAGGCCTGCCTGGCTCCGTGCTAAGAGCCAGTACCTTAAAATCAGTTGTTCACAGGTCTGCAAGATAGATCAGCCAGGTGCCAAGCCTGACATGCATGCTACATGGATCCTGTGCCCTCTGGGTCTGTGCAGGCTACACAGATCCTATTCCCCAGGGAACCCTGACTGTGGAGTACCTGGCTCCTGCGTCCAGTGTCAGGCCTCAGAGGTGAGCACAGAGCACGGGCCTTCACGCCTGGCTGCCCTCATCAATCCAGCTGCCCTTCTCAGACTCGGTGATTGTCCTTCAGTGTGCCCTTCCCCTGCCAGATCAGTTGTGACAATGTGGAGTTGTTCCCACAGTTACCGAATTGTCACGGGATGCTCTGTGTCATTTCATATTCTGTTGCCATCCCTCCCCAGACCGACGAGCTCTGTGGGGTTTACAGAAATTCTAGAACTTTGGATTAGAGGTACTCACTAATAAAATCTGTGTAATAAGATTGTATAATGCAATCTGAAAAAGTCTTTAAGGTCGGAAACAGGGTGATTCCAAGGCTTGCTTCAGGTGCTTGAGTGAATCCAGCTGTGCCGGCTCAGAAGCTAGGCTGGAGGTGAGCCTTGACCCTTCAGTGAGCTAAGTGCACCAGGAAACTGACAGAGCCAAATGAGCCGGGAAACCCTAAACACTGGAGCAGGTAGGCATGGGAAGTCAGGGTCCCTGGCTGATGTGGCTTTAGGTTAACCCAGGTTTCTAGATGCACATATCTGCAGTCCCCATGATGGGACTCTGTCTCCAAGGTGTTTACAAGATTATTAAGGAAGCAACCAAGTAGCAGAATCATTCAAGATATTGGTTGCCAGTGAGTTTGGCAGTTTCTCTTTCTTAGGGTGTGTGTGTGGTATGTGTGTGTGTGTGTGTGTGTGTGTGTGTGTGTGTATCAGAAGACAAGCCTTAGGGGCTGGCATTCTTTATACCGCTTGAGTCCTGGGAATCAAACTCAGGCCATCAAGCCTCCCCCCCGCCCCTACCAGTGTCTCTGCCTCCTGACCATCTCACTGCATAGGTCCTGATAAGTCAGTTTATTAAAAGAGTCGATTTAGGCATCTGCGTTGGTGGCTTCAGCCTCCTGCTCAAAGCTGCTTGAAGTAGTTTCAGCAGTCTCAGAGTCTACGTCATGCAGTGGCTTGTTGGTTCTCAGGGTTAGAACTTTCCCCACAATGGTTTTCTTGTAGTGTTTTTGTGGGTGTGGAGGAGAGTTGTGGGGGTGAAGACTGTGTCTCACTGTGTAGGCCAGGGTGGCCTCAAACTCACAGAGATCTGCCCGTCTGTATCCCAAGTGCTGGAATGATTAAAAGCACATGCCACCTGCCTGGACTCCTGGAGTGAAGCTCAAGGCCTTGCTGAGATGAGAGCTAATCCTTTAGTTTTCTGTGGATGGATAGGATCAGATTGGTTCCTTTATGCCTCTGGGCAGAGCAGCATCCACCTTTCTGCAGACTTCTCTTTGCACCCGGTAAACGCCATTTTGATTTCATGAACCACCCACTTGGGTTCCACGGCATCTTTCTGTATCTTAGAAAACCATGACAGCAGGCTATGTGGCTTCCTGGCCAGGACAGAATAGCGGTGAAACAGGATGGAGGGGTAGGGTGGAGCTCTCCTGCAGCCGCAGCCACACCTCAGTTGTTTTCAAAGTTGGTCACACACATGCTGCCGTATGGTAAAAACCACAGAAGTGTGCGCCTATGATTTCCAAGAGGTTCGAGTGTCCCCCGGGGCCTGTTTCCCGAAGTCTCTGGGATCGGGGTTATCCTCTAGCTTGGGGAACATGAGGTTCCGTGAGGGATGAGCGGGGCTGGAGAGGCGGCATCGCCATGCGCACTGCCAGTGGATCATTCTGGTGCTTTCCCGTTGTCCTTCTCTGGATACTTCGAGAATAAATGTACATGCAGAGACATTGATTCTCTTGTGTGAGCCACAGGAGAGCCCAGAGAATCACAAATGCCTTAAAATAAGTGGCCACAAGGGAGTTGTTTACAGCGTGGCTTATAGGTGGGTACCTTAATTAAACAAATATTTCTTACACACTGGCAGCCTTCTCGATATGGAGAGAAAAAAACCACAGCAGCAGGGCTGAAGGAATCGATTGGCCCAGTGGCTAAGAGTGCTCCTGTCAGGAGCATGGAGCTCATAACTGCTGGAACTCTGTCCAGCTCCAGGGGATCTGAGAGGCCTTCTTCCATACTATCAGGGCACCTGGACACCTCTGTCTCTGTCTCTCTGTGTCTCTGTCTCTGTCTCTCTCTCTCTCTAACACACACACACACACACACACACACACACACACACACACACGCATGTAAAAATGAAAGTGTGCCCTGCTATGAATGATGTGAATGAACTAGGGGCTGGCATGTACTAGACTTTACTGTCGTATCCCCCGCTCCTGGGCTCCGGCCACCTCTCACCAGTTAGTTGTGTTGCTTCTGTCACTTCGAGTTGCCCTCACTCTCTTCCCATCATGTTCTCCCTTCACGCTCTTCCTGGTGTGGAGGAGCCCTGGACAGACGGGGAGGCCCCCCGAGCCCCCTTCATAGGGTGAGTTGGTGTTTGCAGAGGTCGTTTTTATAGACCCGTGAGTCCATCCTCTGCCCCTGCAACTCTTGGGAATTAAGTCACCCGTAGCCCAGAGCTACAGGAGGCTGGAGCCTGGCCAGGACAGAGACATTCTCCAGTTCCCACAAGCCTCTGCCTAGTGCGGAAGGGGTCGTGGCCAGCCACCCACTCTGGCTTTCTGAGTACTTCTTGTCACAAAGTCATGGGAGCATATCAGTGGCTGTGAACTTACATTAGCATGGTGGAAAGCAGGCTCCAGGCAGGCGTAAGGAACACATGGGATTGACTCAAGCCTGGTGTGGGTCGGGATGTTTGTATAGGCTGGTGGGGTGCCGGATACTCTGGCTGGTACCCTGTTTCTGAATGCTGGCCTCTGTGATGAGCTTGATGTCTCTTTATAGCATTAGTGGAGTTTGTGGTCATGTATTGTTCTGGGACTGGTGGGTGGCTTGTGAGTAACGTGCCAGCACAGCCTGACGGTGGTCTTCTTGAGCACAGTGAGAACTTGGGACAACTACTCCTCAGTCTGGCTCCCAGAGGCGGGGTGGGGCAGGGGGAAATGATGAATATAAAGGAGGTGCAGGCAAGTTTGGAGGTCAGCTGTGCTAGGGGCCATGGTGTTGACATAACTGCACGTATGTTAGGTTTTGGTCTGCAGACTCGTGGTCCAAGGTGCAGACTGCCTTTCAAACTGTTATCCGCCACATGTTGGAAAAATAATCTAAGTTCAGTGGGAATTCAAAGAAGAGAAAGAACCCTACATGGCACACAAGCCTGTAATTCCAGCACTGGGGATGCAGAGACAGGAAGATCTTATCCAGCCTGAAACCAGCATGCTATGAAGAATAGGACTATTTACTCCCAGGAAGCTTCTGGCTGATAACTTTTATAAGAGTCATAAGAAAAAAGATAAAATAACGAACATGACTCTGGTATTCTGTAGCAAATAAAAAATCCACAGAAGATGGGACCTTTAAAGAGGGTTTTAAAGGGTGAATAGGAGTTCTCTAGGAAGGTGAAGAGGGTAAGGTGTGTGTTCCCTGTGGAGAGGGTGGTGAGCTCTGTGGCTTACGGAGTGGAGGAGAGACAGGGTCTTCCCTGTCTGTGTTGTGACTTCATTGGGGTACTTATTAGGCAGAGAGAGAGTCCCAGAAACAACTAGATATGTTCCAGAAATAACCATATATGCACATTACAAAGAGCACCAGGTCTTCTACATGCAGGCATGGAGACCACATACAACGCTGCAGTGCAGCCCTTGTGGGGTTGGAAGGGGTAGACAGTGCCTCACTGTGTAGCCCAGGCTGACTTCAATTCAAGGTCCTCCTGGCCATGCCTGGCCTGGTGACTCAGGTCTGTATGTAATCCCAGATACTCAGGAGGCTAAGGCAAGAAGGTCACGGGCTCAAAGCCTGCCTAGGTCTCAGAGCTCAAGGCCAGCCGGAACAACTTATTGTGTCTGCCTCAGAATAAAGAAAATATACAAAAATGGGACACTGGAGGTGTGGCTCAGGGGCAGTTTACAGGCGTGCACAAAAGGTGCCAAGTTCAAATCCCAGTTCCCAATACCACACACACACACACATAAACCTCCCTGCTTCAGGCTTCTGAGTCCTGAATTATAGATACACACTCTGTACCTACCACAGCTGGCTGAAAATGTAGAGCTTTCTCTTTTCTATCTTTTTTCTTTCTTTCTTTCCTTTCTTTTTCTGACACAGTCTCACTATGTAGATCAGGCCTCAAACTTAGAGACCTGTCTGCCTCTGTCTCCCTGGTGGCTGGGACTAAAGGCATGTGCCACCATGCCTGGTTACTTAGGGATTTCTTAAGCGTACTCAGGAAAAATGGGAAAAGTAGCCAATGAATAGCATGGTACTGTTGCCAGCTCTAGGAGTGCTCCCCCAGGACATGAGGGAGGGGTGGCAGTGGGTGGTGTTGAAATATGGTCTCATGTAGTTCAGGTTGACCTTGAAGTAAGTCTCTTAAGAGAGCCAAGGATGACCTTGAACTCCTGACCCTCTGCCTTCACACGCCAAGTGCTGGGATCACGGGTGTGTACCACCACACTGGGCTCAGTACCAACCACTGAGGGCGTCTTTCCAGGAGTGTCTCACCCCTCTCTTCCTCTAGCTTGGTTCTTGTCTAAATCTAAGGCCCAGACTTTAGCTCCCACTCCTTAGCATTCTCTCACATACTAAGCTTTAAAAGATTCCGTTTTAGGTTGGTCGGCTTAGCTTTGCTAGAACTTCCCTAGTGTGCACAAAGCGCTGAGCTCGAGCCTCAGCAGCAGTGGGGAGGGGGAGAAGGGGGAAGGATCATATCTTTCCAAGTTAATGATACTTCATGTAATTCAGTTCTTTCTCAATTTGCTTCGATTGCTTTAAAAATGTGTTCTTTGGGCTGGGGAGTTGACTCATTGCTAGCGGGCAGTGGTAGTGCGTACCTTTAATTCCAGCACTGGGAGGCAGAGGTAAGCAGATCTCTATGAGTTCAAGGCCATCCTAGTTTACAGACAAAGTTTAAAACTACACAAAGAAACCCTGTCTGGAAAAAAACTAAAACGAATGCTTGCTGCTTTTGCAGAGGGCAAGTTTGGCTCCCAATACCTGACTGCTGTAACTCCAGTTCAAGGGGATCTGACGCCCTCTTCTGGCCTCTGCAGTCACTGCATGCACATGATGCATACAGGTACACACACACATACACACACACAAGTTAGAAACAAATCTTTGAAAACTGTGTTGTTGTGACTGGTTTAAAGCAGGCGTCCAACTTTTTGGCACTGACAGATAGTATGTCATCTACAGATGTGTTGGGCTGTGCTCATAGGCATCCTGGGACACAGGCAGCCTGAGGGCCACAGTTTGGACCTGCCAGGCTTAAAGCCTTGGGCTGGGAACAGCTGTGTCTTTTGGGCTCAGCTGTACTGTTGCTCAACCAGTGACATAGTTTTGAGTTTAAAGGAAGAGCTGTGTCACAAAAAATGAACCAAGTGAGAGTTGTCAGAGTATATCAGGGGGCACTTAGCCCTAAAAGTGTGATGAGTGTGCTTGTGAACCCTCAGGAGACTGGCCAGGCATGCCTTTAATCCCAGCACTTACAAGGCAGAGATAGACATATCTCTTTAGGTTCGAGGCCAGCCTGGTCTATGTAGTGAATTTCAGGCCAGCTAGGGCATAGAGAGACTATGTCTCTGTCTCTCAGCCTGCCTCTCTCTCTCTCTCTCTCTCTCTCTCTCTCTCTCTCTCTCTCACACACACACACACACACACACACACACACACACACACACACTCTTAGTTTTTGTTTTGGTATCTTAAAAAACAAGACAGCCAGAGTCAAGTTGCTCAGTCCACTGATGTTTGCCCCTTGGCCAGCCTCCCCCTTACAGAACACTTCCTGTAGCTCCCTGTGCTTTGGATGCTGTGAGACTTTCCAGCTGTTATCAGGGGCCTTGGCATTCTAGCTGGAGACATGTAGCCGCTTGTTCAAGGTTGCAGGCCCAAGACAGCGGTCTTTGTTGCTGTGAGGAGTGTACGCTGTTCCTCCTGTATCTCTAGACACAGCCTCCTGTCTCACAGTGACCCAATTGTCCGGGCCATCAATGCCAGTTCTGTGCAAGGCATTGGGACATGTCTCTTGTTACCATTCTGTGTGGTAAAAGCTGGGATCCCTCTGGAGACTGGAAAGTCACAGGGGGGCTGCATGGTCATAGTGAGGTTGGTGGGAAGTATGGTTACCTCTCTCACAGTCCCAGGTAAAGAAGGCTGTGGTCACAGGGCCAGAACCAGAAGGCTGCCCAACGGAGAGGAAGGAGTGGAAGAGGGAGGGCCAGGACTCTGCTAAGGGCTCCTGGTGTTTCCAGGTCCTTGACACTAGGGCTGAGACCAAGACCATGGTGTGGGGAGACACTGTGTCCAGCTCCAGCCTCCTAGTTCTGTCCTTTTTTTTAGAGATTAAAGTAACTTTTGTTTTATTAGTATTTATTGTGTGTGTGTGTGTGTGTGTGTGTGTGTGGTGTGTGCATGCTTGTGCACATGTGAGTGCCACAGCACAGGTATGTGATCAGAGAACAAGTTTGTGGAGTCAGGTTCTCTTCTGTCTATGTGGGCTCTGGGGATTGAACAGGGGTCATCAGGCTTGCAGGGCAGGTACAGATCTGTCCCCCTATCTCTGTCCCTCTTCTCCCTCCTCCCTCCTCCCTCCTCCCTCCCTCCCTCTCCCCGCCCCCCTTCCCTTTTCTTTCTTCATCCCTTTTTGTGATGGAGCCTAGGACTGGCTCAGGGCTGCGGCCCTGGCCCACTCTAGTTCCTCACCCACAACTCAGCTCCTGCCCTCTATCCCCATCAGAGATTAGCACCTGCTTATTAGCTGCCAATGGCTATCATGGGATGTGATGACAGACATGGTCCAGCATCTCCTCTGGTGTACAGAGGCACTCCTGCCACCTTGGAGGGCTAGGGGATGGATGGCTCTGTCACTTTTGTGCCCTGGGTCCCCAGTGGAAGACTGGTTGATTTCTCAGGTCCAGCAGATGGCATAGGAGCAGGCCAAGCCATGAGTGGGCGTGTGGGCTTCAGTCCTGCTGACTTGGAAGCTGCCACAGCAGAGGACGGTGTCAGTTGAATGTATAGTGTAGAGTGTGCAGGGCCCAGGGAGAACAGTCACTGCTGTCTGTCCCTTAGCTCCTGCTCCTGCTGCATGCCTGGCCCAGGACTCCTGCCATCAGCAGTCCCATAGCAGAGTACCCCTCACTGCTCCAGCATGGTAGACATAGGAGGAAGGTCCAGCAGGACTGTGGGCGCACCCTTCTGGAGAGGGTGGGCGGGGAGAAGGTGGCATCTGTGGTGTCTCTGCAGCCCCAGGAAGAGTGTGATCTGGAATGCGTTGTTCCTGGAGGCCCTGCTGCACGTGGCTGGCAGTTGTGTAAGTTGCTAGTCATTGTGATAGAGATACAAGCAGGGGAAGGAAGTAGAAACAGTCTGACAAGGCCGATTCAGGATAAATAGCTGAGCCACTGTTCTCACACGGTAGTGGTGACGAGTAGATTGCCCAACCACCTATCCATCCATAATGTCAGCATCAGAAGCACCCTTGCAGCAGATGCTGTGTCCTGGGGAGGTCTGACCATGATAGATGCAAGATGTGTCACTACTCAGCCTTCCTCAGAAAAGTGAGGGGGTTAGACTGGGTGGTCTGTAAACCTCATCCCACCTGACCCTTCGCCGTAGCCAGTGCAAATGTCTGGGCACCCTTCAGAGAGCAGGTAGGAGCTGAGTGGACCCTGAGTCAGAGGGCACAGGTGCTCCCTGCCTGCTGCCTTCTGGCCACCACTTCTGCTTTCCATACCCTTGTCTCTGACACTTTGTAGAGTGCCCATATGTTTCCAAGTGCTTTGAAGGCACGGCTGACTGGAGCCAGTGTGTAGTGAAGGTCACTCACTCTCGAGCAGCCTTTCATTCTCCCCATGGCTGTTTCTGTGGACTCTGTTAGCATCCCTGAGTCAGCATCCTCTGGGATTGCTAAATTGGCTTCTGCTGTTGAGGTTCTGTGTCTTGGGACATAACTGGGATGTTCTCTCAAGTTAGATCTCAAGCACAGGTAGTAGCTTTTTGGTGATTTGAATGGCGGGGCCTCAGCCCAACATCTGAGAAATCTAACCTAAGACCTTCATAACTGACCTCTTGCTTCATCTCTCACTGTGGATGGTCTCGTGTGAGAGTTCTTTAAGCATGTGCCTCTGTGTTCTGGAACATAGTCTCTAGGAGGCATTTGATAGATTTAGAATCACCTGTTTCTGTCTCTTGCTGGCCAGTGAGCCATAGAATGACCCTCCCGTCAGGGTCCCTGCCTTCTTTGTCCTGCGTGTGTAGTTTTAGAAAGTGTCTTGTGAGTAGCCCTCGGTGTGGTGGTGCCTATAATTCCAGGTTGGGGTTGAAGGATCAGGCATTCACATCTAGCCTCACTACATAGTGAGTTGGAGGTCACCCTGGACTAATGAGACTCTGTCTCAAAGAACCCAGAGAGAGCAAAAGAGGAAGAGTTATGGAAGGTAGCCTCCAGTATGCACCTCAGAAGCCTCCACACCTACCTGTTTGCACAGCTGCTTCCACCATTTCAACATTCCTTCTGTGGTACCTTACTTCTTGGCATTGCTGTAACAAAAGGCCATAGGCTGGAGACCTTAAACAGCAGAATAGCACACACACACTCTGGAGGCTAAAAGACACCCACGGAGCTTGTATTGGTGAGGAGTCTTTCCTGGCTCCTCACTGTGTTCACCACAGGAGTCCATGCCCATTTTTTTTTAAGACTTGATTATTTTTTACCTTTTATTTATGTGTGTGTGTGTGTGTGTGTGTGAGAGAGAGAGAGAGAGAGAGAGTGTGTGTGTGTGTGTGTAAGTAAGATGCTGGGTCCCCAGGAGCTGGAGTCACAGGTGGCTATAAGGCTGACGTGTGCTGGCAGATGAACTCCTGTTCTCTGTAAGAACAGTAAGTGTACTTAACCACTGAGCCCTCTTTCCAGCCTCAGGTTCATTCTTAGTTACATATTAAATTCAGGTTCAAAGCTGGCCTGGGCCATATATGAGTCCCTGTTTCAAAATTTAAAATGAATGAATGAATGAATGAATACAGGGGTTGGAGACCTGGCTCAAAGAATAAAGTATGTGTTATGGGAGTGTAAGGAATTGGGACTTCTGGCACACGTGTAAATTTTGGGTGGGTATGGCAGCAGTCTGCCTGGAATTCCAGCTCCTGAAGAGAGACAGTCCTGGACGAAGCTGGGTAGCTAAGCTGGATGAGTTGATGAGCTAAAGGCTCAGTTACATATAAGGTGGAGAGCCACACAGAAGATACCCATTGTCAACCTCAGGCTTCTACACACGTGTGCCCATACTATACAAATGAACACATTTGTGCACACATGTGCACACATACCACACACACTCACTATAAACAACAACAACAACAAAACCCCACAAGGTTGGGTATAGATGGGAAGCAGAGACAGGATTGTGGCAAGTTCAAATCCAGCCTACTCTATATACCAAGTTCCAGGTCAGCCAACGCTGTCTAGTGAAGCCTTAAAAGAAAATTAAGTGTGGTTTGACTCATCTTTGTAATCCCAGACTTCGGAAGGGTGAGGCAGGAGGATTTGCTTGAGTTTGAGCCCAACCTCAAAGCCTCAAAGAAGATATCTTAAAAATTAAATAGATAAGCTGTACGGTGGTGGCGCATGCCTTTAATCCCAGCACTTGGGAGGCAGAGGCAGGTGGATTTCTGAGTTCGAGGTCAGCCTGGTCTACAGAGTGAGTTTCAGGACAGCCAGGGCTATACAGAGAAACCCTGTCTTGGAAAAAAAATTAGATAGATAGATGTAGATAAATAGGAAGAGAAAAGGGGCAGAGAGATCCCATTTTAGAAAATGTTGGGTCTCAGGGGCTGAGTCCCTGTGTCAGAGCTATGGGAAGGTTGTGGGTATACTGAGATGGGGGGAGGGGGTCATGATTCACCTTCCTTAAGTCTGCCCAGATCTTCCTTCTTGCCTGTCTGGAGAAGTAAGATGGGCAGGAGGCTCAGCTTGGGGACAGAGTGCGGTAGTTACTTCTCAGTCGCTGGTTGGTTCTAGAGAGGGTGGGCATCCCCATCTCTATGCGTGCTTCAGGCTACCTCAGTGGATGTAGATGGCTGGTAGGTGGGCATTCATTTAGGCTTCTGTTATTATTATTGTTGTTATTATTATTTTTTGAGATAGGATCTTGCTGTACAGCCCAGGCTGGCTTTTTAAAATGCTCCTTTTCAGGCATTATCAGATCTCCTACAGACCCTTCAGAGTCTTGAAGCATAGATTTCTGCACATCAGCTACATGTGGGGCGCAGTCCCCAGAATGGATCTCTCTGAGCTGTGGGTGTGCACAGACCAAACTAGCGGATGCCCGTTGTGGGTTACCATGGGTTACCAGGCTGTTTCTTCCCCCAGGGCTGCTGTGTTCTCTCTCAGCTGTTCCCCTTAATTTTCTTTGCAAAATGCCCTCAGTCTATGTGAAAATTTCCTCTAAGTCATGTGAGGCTTTCTCTAGGGAAGGGTGGGGCCCGCTTGTTCCCCTCCTAAGTCCCAGGGACTGTCCTGGGGGTGTCCCATCAGGGCTTCTGTAATTGGCCCAGGGACCCTGTTGACTCTGGAAGTGGTCTGGGGCAGATGAGCAGTAGCCATGTCCTGCCCCTGCCCAGGTGGGAATTTAGAGGTGAGCCAGAGGAGAGAGGGGCCAGCAGTGACTGCTTTCAGGGGAGTATGTGCTGTAGTGTGAGTGTGGATGCCAGAGGACAGACGGGCCGGTCCTCACTGACTACCTTGTTTGAGATAGGGTCTCGTTTGTCTCTGCATTCACCACACCAGTTGACCTGGTCTGTGAGCATTTGGGGGATTCTGCTGTCTCAGCCATCTCCCCTCTGGCCCTGGAGCACTGGGTTTTGGATGCGTGCTACCGGGTCTGGCTTTATGTGGATTCTGGGGCCCTGAACTTAGGTCCTCACACCTGCACAGCAAGCGCTTTTCCTACCAAGCCATGTCCCCAGCCCTGGGTCTCATACAATCACATCACATAGCCCACTCTTAAGGGACAAACATCAACAGCCCTAAAGTAGTAGCGAGTCACCTATGAGGAAACAAACAGGGGAAATTAATTTCAGTCTATTGGATTTAGTTTAGTGTATCTCATATCTCATCATTGATCAAAAAATGGCTAATGGGATAATCAACATTTTTCTACTGAATCTTTAAAATGAGGTGTTTTTTCTTTTTATGTGTGTGTGTGTGTGTGTGTGTGTGTTGTGCATGTATGCATATTTACATGTGTGGCACACATGTGAGCAGGTAGGTACTCATGAATGTGTGTGTGCACGTGCTTGTGAGTGAGTGGGTATCAGGAATCATCCTCAATCAATTGTCCACTTCAGTTTTTGAGGCAGGGTCTCTCTGTCAAGCCCAGAACTCCAAGATTCAGCTAGTCTTTCTAACCAGCTTGCTTTAATAACCTCTTGTCTTCATATTCTGAGCTGTGGCAGCTACCACACCTCCCCGGCATTTATGTGAGTTTTGGGGATCTGATACCTCTGGTCCTCTTGCTTGTGTAGCAAGTACAGCAACTTCTGATCTCTCTCTAGGTTGTGAGAGATGTTTGCATTTTTTGTTAATCACATTTAGATGCTCAGGGGTTATGTGCTGGCCTGAGATTGTTTAGTCAGTACAGTGCTGGTTGTGCAAGCAACTGGACCTGAGTTCTTAATCCCCAGAACCTGTGTAAGGAAGCCAGGCAGGAATCTCAGCGCTGGAGAGGTGGGTGGATCCTGGGGCTCTCGGGCAGCAGCCTAGCCTACCAGGGGACTTCCTGCCAGTGAGAAACCCTGTCACAGAAAACAAGGCTTCCGAGGAGTGCTCTCCAGAGTTAACGTCAGGTTTCCCCATGTGCACATGTCCACATACAGACACATGCGCTGGTGGCTGCCGTGGAAGTGAGGTGGCTGTCATTTGTACTACTGCCCCTTCCTTTCTGAAAGCAGGGCTTGTGCTCTCAGTAGGCCTGGGCCTGGGTGTGTGTGTGGGCTGAGAGGGCCATCTGGCAGTGGATGTGCGGCTGGCACTCATGCTGTGGGACATTTGCCTGGAGCCTTACTTCTGACCAGCTCTGGAGTCTCAGGAAAGGCTGTTTTCAGCTACTGTGCCTCATCTGTAAAGCAAAACTCTACAACTGTGGTCTCTGGAGCACTCTGGGCTGTGGTGTGCAGGGAAGATGCCCAGGACTGTTATGCCTACCTGGGCTTCAGTCCTAAGCCAGGACTTTGGAGAAAGGCTTAATTAGCCATTGCCATCACAGATACAAGATCCATGCATTTGATTATCTGGTGAGCTCCAGGCTGTGGAGACTGTCTGCCCACCAACCTGGTATTCACTTAGCCACCGGCCACCTGCTACCCCATCCCACGTATGAGGGACTTGTCCCGTGCAGCCTTTCCAAGAGGGAGGCAGAGATGGATACGTCAGATCTCGCTCAGGCCACTTATCTCTGGGAGGTATGGACCTCAGGGACTCCTGGCCTTTGCCTCAGGCCTTACCAGACCTTCTCTTTCAACAGGCTCAGCTGGAGGCGCAGAAAGCCACACAGGACTTCCAGAGGGCCACCGAGGTGCTCCGTGCAGCCAAGGAAACAATCTCCCTGGCTGAACAGCGGCTGTTGGAGGATGACAAGAGGCAGTTTGACTCTGCTTGGCAGGAAATGCTGAACCATGCTACTCAGAGGGTAGGCATGACCTTTGTGTGCTGGTGGTGGGGACCCAGGCCACATGCTGGATGTCCTTTGGCTCCCCACAAGAATAGAGACAGGTTTCTGGTCAGCATGAAACCCTCCTGTAAAGGTCATGGACTATCTGCCCTATGTAGTCTGTTAGCTGGCAAGGCTTTAAGCCATACATGACATGACATGACAATCTCCCAGTAAGAGGTGGAGATAATCTTTCTCTATATTGCCTGAAATCTGTCAGGTTCGCACAGTCCATCAGTGTCTTGGCAGTGGAGTTGGGTTTCCCAGAGGGGCCAGGATGTTCTCCAAGGTTGGCTCCCATGACATCAAAAGGACTGCAGGTCCCAGGTAGAAGCCTCCGTTAACAGTTTCGACCTGCCACTTGAGTATCTATTGTTGGTGGCTGAAGTGCCTAGACCAGAATCAAGTGGGCCCTCCCTTAGGCAAGGCCTTCCAGGTGAAGCTGGAGTCTGGGGGGTAGTCCGCAGTAGGCAGCAAGGATTGACCCCGGGACCTTTCCTACTGTAGACAAGCACTCTGACCCTGAATCACAGCCCCACCCCTGGGGACCCCACTGTCCCCACAGCATCACTTCCCCAAGGCCCGCCTCAGTGTCCACATTGGGGACATTTCTATTCTGGCAGGTAGGGCCACGTGCTTGACACTGTGGACAGGGCTTACTGGGACCACAGGATATTCTGGATACTGCTTCTTTCTGCCAGGAGCAGCTCTTGGGCTTCTGGTTCTTGGTCCCCTTGGCACTAGTCTCCTCCCACGAGAGTCTGGAAGGCCAGTGTCAAAGCGAGGCCAGAGGTTTGTTGCAGGGCAGGCAAATGAGCTGCCGTCCCTGATGGAAGGCGCAGGCTGTAGCTTTGGTTTTGGTGAGTGACAGGAAGGCACTGTGGGGTAGAAACGAGGTCAGGAGTCAGTGCCAGTGGCTGTTCCCTTGTCAGCGTCCCCACCGCCACAGTTGCTCAAGTCCTGGGGGATCTGGTGATTAAAGATGGCCTCGAGTGTCTTTAAATAGAAAAGCATGACGCACAAATGGCTTCAGGAGTCAGATCTGACTGGACTTCATACCAGCTCTCCGAAGCTGGGGACACATGCCTGTGGCTTGGCTTGGTGGCCTTGAACCTCCTGCCCCCTAGTGGGCATGATGCTTGTAGCCCCAGCAAGGCTGAGAAAAGTCTTACAAACCAAAGGGGAGGTTGGAAATCTTGCAAAGCATAACCAGACAGATGAAAAGATCCAGCTGACTAAACACACAGGCTTCAGGCCAGCCTTCATTTGCATCCTTTTGCCCTCCAGCACTGCAGATCTGTAGCAGCATGTAACAGGCCATTCCAGAAATCACCAAATGTGCCTGTTTATGGTGTCTTATGCCTATATTGCCAGTCAGGAAACTGAAACAGGAGATTCAAGGCTAACTTGAGCTACACAGGGAGGAGACCCTATCTTTTAAAAGAGGAGAAAGGAACCTCTGGATCTGTTATTATGAAAACCCCACATTTTAGTCAAGAGGTAATGGCAGTGGGTCACTGCCCATGAAGAGGTACCTTGAAGCCTGCACACTCTCCACAGAGCACTATGTGTGAATCTTTGGAAACAACGTTTTGGGTTTGTGTGGTGAACAACTTTGGAGATTTACAGTGTAGCTTCAGACCTCCTTGGGACAGTGGGGGCTTCACAGTGGCCTGTGGGCCATCTGGTGTGTAGCTTCGGGCTAGCAAATGGAAGGACCCAGGTATCTGGTGTGGTGGGAGCAGCCTGTGACTGAGCAGGGAGTTCTGGGTCTCAGGCCAGGACTTCCCCATCATAGGTGGTTCCATTGTGGTCGTATAGGCTGGAATCTGATGAGAAATGAGCCTTCCCCTCAGAGCAGGCAGCTCTGTAGTAGAACAAGTGCTTGTATTTAGCCTGTGAGAATCCAAATCCATCACAGGCAATGAAATTAGAAAACTCACATAAAAATATTCCCAGGAGACCATGAGCTTTCCCCCACTTAACTGTGCACTATTCAGAGCCCCTGCCTGCAGGGCAGGCTCCATGATGAATACAGACCCAGTGCTCCCTACAGCCTAGATGCTTGTGTTTGGCTGTGAAATAGCACAAGTGACTGTGACCCTCTGACTGAATTGAGTATTTCTCCCAATGGGGCTCATGGGGACCATTTCCTGGCCTCATGGGGCCAGCATGCTGGGCTGCCTTGGCAGAAGGCCATGCAGGGACTGGCTGACTTCTGGAGATACCAGGAAGCCTGATTCATTAGAGGAATGGAGCTTCATATAACTAACTGTCTCCTCCTACATCTCCGCATGTTCTTCTCCCAAGGCCATATCTCTGTCCCCTGTGACATTAGATGGCTGTACTTGAAGCTGAGGCTAGATGTCAGAAAACCCAGTATTCTCTAATGGTCACACACCCAATCCCATAGACGGGCCATGGGGACAGTTCTCAGCTCAGTGATGGGGAACAGCAAGCAGTTCCAGCAACAGTGCCAAGCCTGCAGCTAAGCCACCTCCCTTGGGGCCCAGGGCCCAGTGCCTGCTGATCCTCGGCACCAGAGCGAGGTTTGAGGGCAGAGGCATCTCCACCCCTTGGTGGCTTTGACTTTGAAGCTGCCTTTTGGGGAAGGTAGGGGCTTTCTATTGTCTGGGACAGGAGTGCTGCAGCAGCCTGGGAGGAATTGGCTCCAGGGGACCAGATGGTGGAAGGGTGGCCCGGACAGGAAGGCAGTCCTTGTTGATGAGCTGTCAGTGGGGCTCCTGGAGAGGAATGGACAAGACCTGCCAGCCTCTCCTCCAGCTTCCAAGATGTCCATGCTGGGATGAAGAACCGCCTGGCGGGGGAGAGGAGCCACGCTATGCCCTGTCCAGGTGAGGCTGTGAGGAGGCAGGAGTGCTCCCCTCCCCACCTGGATGGATGTGTCAGCTTTCAGCGAGGGTGCGGGTACGTCCCAGGACAAGGCCCATGTTGGGAGAATATTCTAAACCACCTGAACGGAGGAGACCGCTTTCATCTTAGACAGCTGTTTCCTTGAGCCTCGTTCACCTGTTGCCTTCAAGCTCAGAGAGGAACGAGGAAAGCTCCATTGCCCATCTTTGTGTCCCGTATGTTCAGGCCATGGCAGTGTCAAATGGGACCTAGGGAATCTGTGGCGAGACACAGAGAAAAGACTGTTAGATGTGTTTCCTACGTGTGCCGTGTACCAGATGGAATGGGGATACAGCCATCACAAATAACAAGCAAAACCCAGTGACATGCTTCCTCCCATCCACTACCTGAAGTGCCACATACTAAGACACCCTCCCCTCCAAATGCCATCTCTGCTGCCACACTCTCTGAGTGGCCAGAGTTATTCCAGCTGTGGATCCCACAGGGCCTTGGGAGATAACATATTGCCTCCAGAGCATTCATACCCTGCTAGGTTTTGAGCTCCAGGTTTGGCCACTTGTTCCTTGCCACAGTAGGTGCTTAACTGGGCGTAGATAGCTCTGAAGTGTGGGAGTGCTGGCAGCAAGGCAGAAGCCAGCCTTGTAGAGTCTGGCCTCAATACCTGACCAGCAGGGCTCCGAGAGCCAGGGCTCTCCCAAGGATGCCCCAAGCTGCTCCCACTTTCCTGGTGGAGCTTCTGTCCATGGGCCCCGACTCTGCCTCCCCCTCATGCCCGCCCCTCCCCCCCATCACTGCACACAGCTTGTGGCTGGTTCTAGGCCACAGATGGAGATGCTCCTTGGTTGCCTAGGCAGTCACCATGGTGACTGACATGCGTGGTGGCCACTGGGCAGGGAGCTCAGTGTGTGGTAGTGGAGCTGTCTTTTCCAGCACTGGAGGTTGTGTAGGTGGAGAGGCAAGGTGCAGACAAAGTAGTAATGTGTCCTGATAGGGTGTGACAATGTAGCCAAGTGCTTGAGACTTCCTCTGCGCTTCCCGTTAGAGAGCCTTTGCTTGCACCCTGGGAGCTGGGGTAGACTGAGGGCGAGTGCAGAGCTGGGGGAGCCCTGCTTCTCCCTGAGGCGCACTCTGTTCAGTTCTGTACATTGCAGCTGTTGAGTTGCATCTACTTCGCGAGCACTATTCGGTTCTATACAGAGCTTCCCACAACAGAACAAATCACATGTGATATGTCTTCTGAGAAGCGTGGGGTTTTCACTTTCCATAAAGGTTGTACACTAATTCATGACAAGCTTAAGCTCTAGACTAGACTCAAGTTATTGCTGTTTTCCCAGTGTCAAGCATGAGATACTTTTAATGGATTTTGTTTCATTGTAAAATAAATGTAATATTTGTGTTAGAAATCCAAAAGGGAAGGATTTTTTCACCCCAGCAGTCGTTTTAGCCAGCATGTCGCTTCTCTCTAGCTCCACTCTACCCTCCTCGTTTTCTTAAAAATTATTCCACAATTTTAAAACATACACATTTGTTTTTACTATTCTTTTTCTTTATTTATTCTTCTCTCATAATACATCTGGACCACAGCCTCCCCTCCCTCCTCTCCTACCAGTACCCCACCCCCGACTCACCCACCTCCCCTTTTTCCCAGATCCACTGCTCCTCCATTTCCCTTCAGAAAAGAGCAGACCTCCCAGGGATCCCAACCAAACATGGTAGTAGGAAGAAAAGGGTCCCAAGAGCAGGCAAGAGAGTCAGAGACACCCCCACTGTACATGTTACAGCTCTTCCTTCCCCTATAGGCTTCCCCTAGGGAAGTTCAGCTCTAGCTGCTGGGAAAGTTTCCCAATGCAAGTGGAAAGTTCTGCTCCAGTAGGGATGGTTTCCCCAGAGAAAGCTTTGCCGCTCTGAGTGGGAGGTTACACCAGCGAAAGCTCTGCTCTGGGCTCTGCTCCAGGGACAGTGTTACATCTCTGCTGGGAAAGGTGTCCTGCAGTAAGGAGCAAAGGAATACCACAAAACCACGCCACACAACAGACATAAGAGATTTGGGGGATGGGAAATCCCAGGAGGGTGTCTACCTCTGCTCAGGGGAGAGAAGCAGCAGAAAAACCAGGCAGAACGCAGAGTTTATATAGGGCTTCTTGGGATGGGGTGGGGGTGGGCTTTCCAGGGCGACCTGGGATTGGGGCAAGCTCAGGGAATGGTGGGATTTTTTTTCTTGTCAGGAGCCTGGCCACTCTACCACCTTGAGGGGCTGGAACAGCCATCATTGTTGTTGTTTTTTGTTGTTGTTGTTGTTTTTTTTTTAAGATTTTATTTATTATATGTAAGTACACTGTAGCTGTCTTCAGACACTCCAGAAGAGGGTGCCAGATCACTTTACGGATGGTTGTGAGCCACCATGTGGATGCTGGGATTTGAACTTATCACCTTCGGAAGAGCAGTCGGGTGCTCTTACCCGCTGAGCCATCTCACCAGCCCCATCATTGTTGTTTTAACCATTTAGGCCGGTAGGACAATCTGGGGGTGGAGCCTAGCTGCTGGAGCTCCTTCAGTGAGGCCTGGCCACTTGTGTGCCTTGAAGGTTTGCAGGAAAAGCCTTCCCCGAGTATGAGTTGGTGTAAAATTGGCATAAGAAGCTAATACCCACGACTACAGTTGGGAGTCCCACAAAAACTCCAAGCTAAACAACCACATGTGTGTGCAGAGTGCCTGGAACAGACCTATGTGGACTCTGTGAGTCCCGGTGAGCTTCGCTGGTTGATTCTGTGGGCTCTGTTCCTATGGTGTCTTTGACCCCTTTGGCTTCCACAGCCCTACCTCCCACTCTTCTGCAGGGTTCCCTGAGCTCTGCCTATTGGCTGTGGCTCTCAGCATCTGCTCCCATCAGCTGCCAGAGACAGCCTCCCTGATGGCCACTGGGCTGGACACTCATCTCTGAGTATGGCAGAATATTGTTAGGGATCATTTCATTGACTTTTTTTTTTAATTTTTGAAAGTAGAAACATACACTACTTACTAAGATAAAAGCATAATTACTATACAAGTATAAATTATTGCCTTGGTGATGATTTTTACCTGATTAAAGAGGAAATTACTGTTATACTAACTCTGAATCTTTGGATTCTAAGCAATTGGATTTAGTCATTAGTTGAAAAAAAAAAAAAAAAAAAGAAAAAGTCTGAGGGAGTCACTTCATCCTAAGTGACTCCATCTTAAGTCAAGCTGACCAAAATGAACCAGCACCAGCTTGACATTACTAACACATCACTTTTAAACCATGTTTCCAAGAATTCTTATTAATATCACAGTATAAAATACAGGCCAGAGTCAGGTATGTGGTACATACCTTTAATCCCAGCAGTCAGGAGGCTGAGACAGTGGACCTCAGAATTCTAGGTCAGCCAGGGCTACCTAGTAAGACCCTCAAAAACAAAATAAAAGAAAACCAATAAAATGCAGTCAAGGATTTCAAAGTCCAGCGGCAGGTTAGAGAGATGGCTCAGTGGCAGGTTAGAGAGATGGCTCAGTGGCAGGTTAGAGAGATGGCTCTGTGGCAGGTTAGAGAGATGGCTCAGTGGCAGGTTAGAGAGATGGCTCAGTGGCAGGTTAGAGAGATGGCTCAGTGGCAGGTTAGAGAGATGGCTCTGTGGCAGGTTAGAGAGATGGCTCTGTGGCAGGCTAGCGGTTAAGAGCACTGGTTGCTTTCCCATAGGACCCAGGTTCTATTCTCAGCACCCACCTTGGTAGCTTACAGCTGCTTATAACTCCAGTCCCAGGGAATCCATCTCCCTCCTCTGGCTTCTGCAGGCTACAGGCACTCATGTGGTGGACAGACATACATGCAGGCAAAACATTCAAATACATAAAATAAAAATAAATATATCTAAAAGATATTTTCAGGGTCCCACTGTCAAAAATTTCAGTATAGAGATCCAAGATTGACTTTTACATATCCATAGTCTCTTTAACTGTGGATTCTTGTAAAATAAAATAAATTAAATTAAAGCCCAACCAAACAAAAACAAGTTAAATACTTTTTTCAAAAAGGGGTATAAAAACAGTTGGGTCAGACCAAAACCCAACATCCAGGAATGTAAATCAGATTCTGTAGGTCAGTGTCTAGCATCTGGGACTCCTTCATAATCTGGATCCAAAAGGCTCTGTGGCAGGTTAGAGAGATGGCCCCTGCAGCTCTGCTATCCACAGCTTGTTCACAGCTTGTCTCATAGACTAGGTCAGAGATCAGAGGTCAGAGGATGTCAATACCTGTGTTCTTCTTTACTCTCAAGTTTCACACACCATAGCCCTTTCTAAAGTTGTCCTGTGGGTCTCTAACAGCAGGGCCAAGGACTGTGGCCCACTGACCCTGTGACCTTGCCAAACCTCTCTGCTGTTCCTCTGATTCTGAAGCCCAGTGTGGCTGTAAGTAGAAGTCAGGGAAAGTCGTTGTTCTCGTGGGCTCTCTCAGACCAGGCGTTAATCCGGGGAAGACCAGCATGTCCCACGACCCTCCTTGGTGTGGGCCACTCAGGCCTCTTGCTGTTGGGTTATCAATAGGGTTAGCACTGTGTTCCCACCAGAACTCTTACCTTTCTCTTAATGGTGGTTTTTCATACTTCAAACTCTAATATGAACAACTTTGTTTCATTTTAATTTTAACTGATTCAATGTAAAGACTGACCCTTTTGTATGCTGGGCTTTTCTGTGCCTAGCTAATCTGAGGACTTTGGGGAAAGACTGCCCCACTGGCTTTTCTGCTGTTGTGCCTACTTTTGTTTTGTTTTGTTTTTGGTTTTTCGAGACAGGGTTTCTCTGTGTAGTTCTGGCTGTCCTGGAACTCACTTTGTAGACCAGGCTGGCCTCAAACTCAGAAATCTGCCTGCCTCTGCCTCCCAAGTGCTGGGATTAAAGGCGTGCGCCACCACGCCCGGCTTGTTGTGCCTACTTTTGATGCTTTTTTTAGTCCTGATGTTCTTTTAGTTAGGTAGCCCTTGGTGCTTTTTGGCCATTTGCCTGTCCATCAGGCTGGCCCTAGGGCTCCCACAGGTTCTACATGTCTGAGCAGAAAAAAGTAGGTATTGGTTGAATCTGAGTATTTCAAAAATTTCTCAAGATTTTTTTTTCCTATTTTCTTTCCCAGTCACTGTCAGGGCCAACTTGGGTTTGTTATCCGACAGTCTTTTCCTGAACAGATCAGGAAGAAAGCAGATTATTTTATTGAAATTTAATCTCAGTCTTCCTGTTGATTTACTCAAGGAACTGCTTTTTTAAAAATGAAATGAGTATACACAGTGTAAGTCAGGAGCTGTTCTGGGCTTGACCTGGCTTGTCTCTGCTGTTGTTTGGAAGGTCATGGAGGCCGAGCAGACCAAGACTAGGAGTGAGCTGGTGCACAAGGAGACAGCAGCCAGGTACAACGCCGCCATGGGTCGCATGCGCCAGCTGGAGAAGAAACTCAAGCGAGCCATCAACAAGTCCAAGTAAGTCTGCGGGAAACAGCTCTTCTGCGGCTGCTCTGCCTTTTATGTACTCCCACGGAGGGAATGTCTGAACAAGTGCTTTGATGTAGGCCCTGGAGTTCCTGCTCAGCGAGCTGTTCCCCAGTAGTAGTCTGCATCTGCTCTGCAGGTTGTTTTGTTTGGTGTGAGCACGCGGAGACTTGACATCCCTGGTGCCCTCTGTACACTTCTCTCACACTTACCCTGCTCACTCATCACTAACGAGGTTAAGGAAAACAGACTTACTGTGGTCCCATTCTGCCAACATTTCCATGTTATTGTTTTGTTTGTTTGTTTGGTGACACTTGTCTGCCTACACACCAGTCTGTGTCCCCCATGGAACGGTTTCAGGGCTCCAGTGGGCTCACTCTGTCTTCCTGTTGCTTTGATTACACTCTGCCCTGTTCTCCATCTTTGGCATCCGTGTTCACATCTTTCACTTGGACATCTCATACATCTACCACATATTCTGTACAGCAGTGCTGGCCTGATATCTGTTTGGCCACTAAAGGGAGCTTATGCCCGAGTTTCAGATTTTCCTTACATACCAGAGGGGTCCTGCAAGGTGTCGCCATTAGCAATTATAGATGCGGGACTTAGGAGTTTGGTGGAGGAGGAACAGCTCAGACACCAAAGCTGCTACAAAGCACCAGCTCTTCTGTCTGACCCAGAGTCCATGGGACTTGTCATTTTCCTTGCCTGTAACCTAATTAGTTTACTAGTTGTCTAGCCTTGGTTATTATACAGGACTACTGATGTGAAACCGAAGAAACGGTGGTCCTGCTATCACCAGCTGTCAGGGAGTGGTGTTGCTTTCTTCCATAGTTGGTCTCAGCAGAGGGAGTATTTTAACCAGCCTGTTTCTCAGCCCCAGTAGGCCAAAGCAGCCACCCTACAGAGCAAAACTAGCCAGGGTATAAAGTTTCCAAAATCTTGAGACGGGCTTCCTGTCACTGAGGTCTTGGACTAGCCAATAGCTCTCCTGGTGTTTGTTACTGCCGTGCCTATATGCTGAATGGCCTGACTAGCTGTACTGGATGGATCTAGAATTCATGAGAACCTTTTCTTACAGGGTTTTTTTCTGTCTTCTACAGGCCTTATTTTGAGCTAAAGGCAAAGTACTACGTGCAGCTCGAGGTATGTGTGACCTTGTATTTGTCACTAATATTTTGTTCCCCACCCCTCCTCAAATTCAAAACTCAACTTTAACGTGGTAATAGGCCTTAAATGCCCTGCTGTGAGGGGAGAATGGAGAAACAAAAACCTAGACTTCAGTTCTCAACATGGTCTTGGGTGTTGTGTGTTGTCCAGTGCTATCAGCATTCGTGCGCTCTCAACTGCTTGTTGTATTGTGCCAGCGTTTATTAGGTCTTAGTGTGAGTGCCCAAGAACATTTTGGTAGAGTACCCAGGCTCCCCACCCTATGTCAGAACCTTTGGGGGTTGGGTCAGCAGTCTGCATTGCAAATGACCCTACAGGTGATTCAGATAAGGGCCAGGGAACTTCTTTCTGGCAACAGGACTTAATGTGTCTATCTGTGAGGGCTGCATTCTATTAGTGACCATCTGCATATTCCCGTCTGTCACATGGCCTGGGGCGGAGATGAAAGAGATGTTCTTCACATTGAATGGGGAGCCATGAGTGAAAGTCATTGGATCCTTCTCTAGTCAATTGTCTTGGGTGTCTCAAGACGTTCTTTTGTGTTGTAATCATGTGTAGCCCCTCGATCAGTGGGGACATCCAGGGCCACATTGGCTTACCAAGTCCCCCATCTTCCAATTCAGCAACTGAAGAAGACGGTGGATGACCTTCAGGCCAAGCTGGCCCTGGCAAAGGGCGAGTACAAGGCAGCCCTGAAGAGCCTGGAGAGGATCTCAGATGAGATACACGAGCGGCGGCGCTCCAATGCCATGGGGCCCCGGGGCTGTGGCGTGGGGGCAGAGGGTAGCATCACCTCGGTGGAGAACCTGCCTGTCAGCAAACCTGAGCCTGACGCCATTTCTGGTGAGTTTGGCCAGCAGGAATCAGTGTGTGATTGCTTTCTTTGCCCATCACAGATGAATGTGAGAGTTGGGCAGCCTACAGGCTGTTCTGGTGGTTTCTCATATACTGTGGGACCCTGTGCTCATCTGATTGCTACCAAGTATTAGCTTTCTGTGGTCCAGTAAGATTGGGAAATGTTCCACCTCTACCCCTCTCAGGCAGTCTGTGTACACATGAGAGCATTCAAGGCTTTAAGAAGTTCTGAGGAAAGATGTAATAGGGACTTGGGATCCAGATTTTATTCAATTCCCATTTCACCAATGATGGGGGACAGAGAGGCCTTGATGTGTTTGCTGTGTCAGCTGCATAATGAGGGTCTACTCTGCTACACAGGGAGACACCTGGCAGCTCTCCCTAGGGTCTGAGCACACGCGTCTCCTCTGGTCAGGGATAGCCTGTGCAGAAATGATAGGTGAATGACCCAGCTTCCATTAATCAAGAAAACTGCTGACAAGAACACCACCTCATAGTTCTCCCTCTCCTGCGCTTCTTAGGCTTCCTCCTCAGCAACTCTTTTCTTTTTTTCCTTTCCTTATTACTATTATTTTTTTTAAAAAAATTTGTGAGTATTTTTCCCACATGAATATATGTATACCACATAATTGCCTGCTATCAGAAGAGGACATTGGGTTTTGTGGAATTAGTTACTTGCTGGAAATCAAACCTGGGTCCTCTGGAAGAGCATCTCTGGCCCCACCCTCAGCAAGTGTTAAAGGCCATCAACAAATGCTGAATTGCCAGGTCGAAGGGAAATGAAACTATAAAGCAATCAATGCCTATGTACTGAGTTACTTTACATATTACCTCATTAATCCTGTGCACAGAGCATCTCGAAGCTGGGCAGTCAAGTAACTTACAAGGCCACACAGTCAGCAGTGGAGGTAGGATATGGGTTCAGATTTGGGCCCATTTCCTGTCTCAAGTGGCACAGTACTTGTATCAGTCCTCTCTGGAATGCTAGACCATGTTTAAAGGCGCCACAGGCACAATGGGGAGTGCAGGCTAAAGAGGCTTTGAAAACAAGAATGGCCTGTCTGAGCCTCGGTTACTCTGTCCACAAACTCATGGTCAGCTAGAGTACTGGAAAGGAGCACTGTTCTTTCTAACGTGTCTGTTAAGATCATAAATTATCAGACACCCCACCTGGGACTGCCCTTCCTTCCAGTAGCTCTTGCTGCTTCTGTCTTCCTTCTGAGACAGCTACACTACAAAGGGCTAGTGTCTGAATTTACCTTCCCTTTTCCTTCAGTGTTGGGGATGGAACTCTGGCCTTTGTATATGCTGGACAAGCCGCTTCCTTTCAAACTGTTCTGGAAGCTGGTCAGACAGATTCAGGAGTGATACAGGTCCTGCAGACTCCATGCTGTGTGAGCATGTCTGTAGGCATTGAAGGAACAATGGGCTACTATCTAGCAGATCCCATGTGACTGATGTTCTCTCTCATCACAGTGGCTTCAGAAGCCTTTGAAGATGACAACTGCAGCAACTTGGTGTCTGAAGATGACTCGGAAACCCAGTCTGTGTCCAGCTTTAGTTCAGGACCGACGAGTCCATCTGAAATGCCTGACCAGTTCCCTGCAGTGGCAAGGCCCGGCAGCCTGGATCTGCCTAGCCCTGTGTCCCTGTCAGAATTTGGGATGATGTTCCCAATCCTGGGTCCTCGAAGTGAATGCAGTGGGGCCTCGTCCCCTGAATGTGAGGTCGAACGAGGTAGGTTGCAGTTCAACTTGTGCACTGTCTATACCTTTGCCAGGTCTCAGGGGCCCAGGGGTGCATCACTGCGTCTCTGAGAACATACTGTGGGAAAGATCACTCAGATTACTACTTTCAAGGGCACTTCTAGGGTCCTGGCCAACTTCAATCAAGCAGAACTTCGGTCCCATCTCTCTCCTAAGAACAATCCTCTTGGCAAGTTCCTGTTGGAGAGGTTTGCTTCCTAGCTACAAAATGAGAATGGTACATCTCATCTCTAAAGATACACATTAGGGAGTGCATGCAGTGTGCCACCCAGTGCTGGAGAACCTCTGAGATATATGGTGGGCAGCAGGAATGGCAGAGGGCTCAGGTGGCTGATGCTGGTGCCTATGAAACTCTTGAAACTGACTGCTCAGCTGGGCGTGGTGGCACACTCCTTTAATCTCAGCACTCAGAGGGCAGAGGCAGACGAATTTCTGAGTTTGAGGCCAGCCTGGTCTACAAAGTGAGTTCCAGGAGGACCAGCTAGGGACACAGAGAAACCCTGTCTCGAAAAACAAACAAACAAACAAAAAAGAAACTGACCACCTGCCCCCATTTGGCAATCTTTGTATCTCTGCAGGAGACAGAGCAGAAGGGGCCGAGAATAAAATGAGCGACAAAGCCAACAACAACCGTGTTCTCAGCAGCACCAACGGTGGCAGTGGCAGGAGCAGGAGCCAAAGCAGCATGTCCCTTGAGGGCCAGGCCTTGGAAACCCGGATGAAGCAGCTCTCCCTACAGTGCTCAAAAGGAAGAGATGGAATTATTGCTGACATAAAAATGGTGCAGATTGGCTGATCCACCCAAGGGCTATGGCCCATGTGCAGATCATATTTATACATGAAGTTCAAGAACATTGTGCCAATAATCATTTAACATAAGCCAAATAGTATGCATTTACTCTAAACTGCACTAACCAAGTTTCAGTGACCTTGAGGGCTAAACATTTTCCCTCTGGTAAGAGCTCTTGGGCTGGTGTGTTTTTCAGAGCAGAGCCATTGCAGGTAAACTGTGACCAGGGAGGGTCATGGTCTTTAGAGAGCATTCCCTGTAGCGGCAGCGTGGAAGCAATAACTAGTTTCTGAGAAAGAATCTACACCAGGAGGAGAGCTGGACACTTAGCCAGACTGGGGTCACCAGCCTTCATCTCTATCCCTACTTCCCCTTCTTCTTGGGGAAGCAGATGTTCTCTCCATTACATCACAGGACACCAAGATAATTTTAAAAATCACACACACAAAAACTCAAGTGTTCAGAACACACTGTTGTAACAACAGTGCAGGAACACAGTTCATCATCATCACCTCTGGTGCTCAGAGGGGGCTTTAAGAAGCATGTCTTCTGGGAAACCTGATGAACCATTTCCTAGGAAAGCTACTATGAACTGCACTTTTTTGGGGTGGGGACGGTGAATGCCAATGCGGGGATGGGGAATGAAGTAGCAGGGACGTAGATATCATAGAGGGGATCTGTGGCTGGAGGCAGTTTGTAGCCTGACCTTAGCCTGCCAGCCAAGGGACTTTATTGTAAGAGAAGTGCATGTGAGGAATGGTTGCCATTGCTCTTATCTAGATTGACAAGGAGTTCATTTCTCTGTAGACTGTAATTTCTGCAATACCTGAGATTATTTAAGGGTTACGCTGCACCTAGTATTCCTTAGAGGAAGCTGTCCTTAAAGCTAGGAGGGAATGGGCATGGTTGGTAAATAGAAGCAATGGATCTGTTATGCTAATAGTAGTGTATAGACTTAGTGTTTATGGTTATGCATATTTAGAGCACTGTATTTTATTTGTCTTGTTTTATTAATCTACCATTTCTGAAAGAAAAAAAGAGAACAACTCCCCATTTACAACTATTAATTTTAGCCATGTGTGTATAGCTCTTCATACACCAGTGGTTTCTTTTTTATTGAAGGACACAGTATCCTTATTACAAGGTTATTTTGTACTTGTTTTATTACCTTGAGTGTAATAAAAGCTGAGAAGACTTTGTGACTTCTGATGAGAAAGTCCACTGTTGTCTGTCTTCTCCTCTTGCCTTGTTAAGAAAGACCATGGGTGCTGGGGGCATCTGCTCTCCTTTTCAGGTAAGGTGATGGAGCCTGGAAATTTTAGCTCACATACCAAGGTCTGGATTAGAATTCCCACTTTTGTTGTTACAAAGGTGAACACTGAGGATAGTCAGGCAGGCAGTTCCAGGTGACAGTTCCAAGAAGAGAGAGGCTTTTAGTTTCACTGGTCGGCATAGTCTTAGGGGCAGGGGGAACATACTGTTATATGGTCTCATCTACTCAGTCTGATTTAGTTAATTTGTGGCACTAAAGTACTTTTTCTAATGGAAATCTGAGAGTAGCTGTCTTCAGACACACCAGAAGAGAACATCAGATCCTATTACAGATGGCTGTGAGCCACCATGTGGTTGCTGGGAATTGAACTCGGGACCTTTGGAAGAGTAGCCAGTGCTCTTAACCATTGACCATCTCTTCAGCCCCCAGTACTGGACTTTATAATATATATGCTACATACTGAAATGTGCTGTGGGATTAAGTGCCTAGTAATCATACGTGCTTTGCCTGTTAATATTCCATCTCAGAGTTGGTAGAAGTCCCTTTCAATTGCTCTATTCTGGCAGTGAGGTATTTTCCCTTTCTGACAACATTTCTGAGGTAAAGTTGTGTAGTCTATTTTTGGCAGAGACTAGAAGACGGAATATTCTCGTGGTGGGAAGTTTAGTGGTATATCCCTTCCATGGGCACAGGCGTTTCACAGCGTGTCTTCCTGCTTTGGCTCCCCTCATCCATCAGCCTGCTGTCTCCCACAGCAGGAAGGACAGAAACCTTCCACCCTGCTTCATCGTCACTTCCTTGCCTGTCTCCCTTCATGCTTCCTGGTTAAAGCAGTGCCACTCTTGTCATCTCAGCCTCCTCTGCAATGTTGGGGACCCACCCTCACACCTGTCCTCCTCTGTGTCTCTCAAGTTACCATTTCTGAAATTTAGCTAATTTCAGTTTTTGGCCCTCCAGCTCATGTTTGATTTTTTGAGGTGACCACAATAACTGAACCGTGTACTACTAATTCTAGAATATTGATAATTTCCTTTACCTTGTGTGTGAGGTGTAGGTGGGGGAGTAAGGGGTGTTTCTTCTCTAAATCTGAGCATCTATGTGTACATTGAAATTAGATACCTGAACCACCTTCCTCTCTCTAGCTATTTCTCATTTTAAGATCTGTTCCACAATGGTGCTTCTGATTCAATAGAGTCCTATTCGCACTACCAATTCCAGCCTGCTATCCCCACATAGAAAGCAGCTGGCTCACTAAATCAGGGCGGCCCTGGGTTAAAGCTTATGAACCTGAAGCAAGATTGTTCAGGCTTGTTTCCCCTGTTGTAAAAAGCAGTAATAAAGCCAATGAGAAGATTTAAAAGAATATGCAAGGTGAATAAATTCATAGTAAAAAAATAACTCCTAGCTATTTCTCTATTCGGTATTTATCTTGAAAGTATGTGTTGAGTGTACAGCCTCACCTATATACAAGAGTCAACACTTTATATATAGGTCTGCTCTGCTGGGTTTTTGTTTGCGGTGTGTATGTGTGCTGGGGATTGAACCCAGGGCTAAGCCAAGTGCCACTTGATATTCTGAGGTGCCCACAATAACTGAACCATGTACTACTAATTGTAGAATATTGATCATTTCCTTTACCTTGTATGTGGGGTGGGGGTGGGGGGGTAAGGGGAGTTTCTTCTCTAAGAAATAGCTAGAGAGAGGAAGGTGTTTCAGGTATCTAATTTCAATATACACATAGATGCTCAGACTTAGAGGTGAAACTCCCCTTACCCCCCCACCCCCACCCCCCACACAAGGTAAAGGAAATTATCAATATTCTAGAATTAGTAGTACATGGATCTGTTATTGTGGTCACCTCAAAAAATCAAACATGAGCTAGAGGGCCAAAGAGTGGCCACTGAGTGGCCTCACAGCTTTCTATTATGTTTTTGAGGGCAGAAATGAACTCTTATATTTAAAGTTCATGTGGCTAATTTTAGCCAAGTGAAATCTCATTGGTTTTATTCTTGAAGCAAGTATTTCTATGCATGTCTGTCTTCTTTTACAGGAACATAAGTCTAAATAAATCAAGTTCTGGACATTAAACTATATACAGTTTCCATAGTATAAATATTTTATTTCAATCAAAGGCAGTAGAAATAGTTTTGATATTATAAAGTAGAGACAATGACAGATCCTATTTTCCAGAACTTGGGAATCTTGAGCATCATTCTGTGCTGATGATTTTATGTAAACACTGATTCCTGACCACTCACTTTTTATGAATGCTGTATAACTCAATCACCATATACTAAATTCTCAAGGACTCCCCAAATCCCCATGATGAAAGCACTGACTACAGAGCAATTAAAAACCCTACACGTTAAACCTCAACATTTCCAGTCTGATTACTACATTCACCAACCTGCTAAGAATTAAGAACAGCAACAGTAAATATACTTCAGTTCTCTCTACAATGGACAATGCATCTAACACTGACAACCTTCATTCTTAAGCCTGAGCATCTCCATGCTAAGCTAAACAGCGTTTTTTAAAGCTTAACATCTACGCAACAATAAACATTTAAAGACACAATGAAAAATTCAAATTAGTTGCAGTGACCTAATTCATTTGGTAATTAGTTGCTTAAGATGTATGGTGGGTTCAACATAAATGGGTTAAACATACGTGCTCTGTAAAAACAGGAAACATAAGTATTTCGAGATTCTAAAATAGGCTGCTCTTGCACTCAGTGGACCTGTGGCCCTCATTGCCCTCCTCATGTCCTATCGGCAAAAGTACCTCCCAGTGAGGGCTGAATCTAGCCTGTACTTTACACAGAGCCAGCCGCTGAGTCCATGCCAGCTCTGTATGCACAAAACCATGTAAACAGCATTTCAGGTGATTAAGGTAATTCTCACTATCTAAAATCCTTACCAAACACCACAACGAGCACCAGACTCTGTATCATGCTTTTGATTTAATTCCATTCTGATGGTTCACCATTGTGATTTGTCTCCTTGTCTGAAGAGCTGAAGACTGGGAACTATGGAATCCAGTAATAGCTGAGAGTTCTTGATCATTGGAGTTGTGTTGTCTTGATGGGGACAGTACTATTAAAGTCCAAGAAAAAAGGTCCTTCTTGTTTAGGCAAAAAAGTACTGGGGATGATATTAAAGATCCCAGCAGGTATGTTTTCCAGTTCTAAGTAGCAAAATCCACACCTATATTCAGGGAAAATGAGAATAAGGTTTGTAGACCATCATGCCCCACAAAGTGTACACTGAACACAAACAAAATGCCAACATTACCTATAGTCACCACTAGATTTCCTCTGAAAGCCATGAGGACCAGGATCTCCCATTATGGAAACTGCTACAACCTCAAATCCAACACTGTATTGCCTAGTGTTAGAAATCAAACAGCATTGCTGTATTAGTAAACAGTTTCAAATACACTTTATATAAAACATTTCTATGCACATATGCTTCAATTTTACCACACTCATGATTTCTACCTAGTTTGAAATTGAATCCATAAAAAGACAATTCATTAAGCTTACCTTAAAACATACTTTTTGGCCAGGTGTGGTGGAGCACGCCTTTAATTCCAGCACTCGGGAGGCAGAGACAGGCGGATTTCTGAGTTCGAGGTCAGCCTGGTCTACAGAGTGAGTTCCAGGACAGTCAGGGCTATACAGAGAATCCCTGTCTCGAAAAAACCAGAAAAAAAAAAAAAAACCCATACTTTTTGTTTCATTGCTTTTGAGACAGGTCTCATTAATTAGCCCTGACTGTTCTGGAACTCACTATGTAGACCAAGCTGTCCTCAAACTCACAAAGACCTTCCTGCCTCTGCCACCTGAGTGCTGGAATTAAAGGCATTTTGCCATCACTCCAAGCTAGACTTATATCATCATTTAACATGCATTTCTAAATGAAATATTATCACTATAACTGACAGAAAAGCCTACACAACAGAAGCCAGCCAGGAATAGATGTAATAGTATGTGGCCCATATGGCATTCCAAGAACCTCTCACTCACAGAAAAAAATGTTGAGCTGCATTTCATACCAGATATCCATTTGTATTATATTTCATCTGTAACCTAGAACTGAGTTTTAGCCCTGATGTGAGATGGGTCAAATCACTATTATATGTGTGTGGATGCTGAATTCCATACCACTTACTGACCACTGGCCTCTACCTGTAATGCCATCATTATCCACACATCAGATTTAACATATCCTCATTAACTTAAAACTACGGATGATTCTGAGTCAGTGAGGATACATCTTAGGATAAATCTCTGGCAGGGTGGCTGCCTAACATTCATGAGGCATGCACTCTCTCTCTCTCTCTCTCTCTCTCTCTCTCTCTCTCTCTCTTACACACACACACACACACACACACACACACACACACACACACGCACGCACGCACGCACGCACGCACTGCTACTCATACAAACCTTGGTCCTCTCAGCTCAATCAATAACGGTCCAGTCTTATCTATATGGAATTGGTAGATGGGGTTATTTTTGTGAGTCTCCTGAAAATTTCCACATCCTCCAGCACTTTGACCACTCCACTTTCCATTAATCTGTAAAGTAAAGTTTCTGTATTAGTGAATTTCACACTCTGATTTCTCCACTCTGGTTTGTCACAGGCAGTCAAGTCTTCAGCCACCCAAGCTGCTTTACTGTACCCCACCTCTCAAGTATAAAATCACTCTCCAGGCCAGCAATTCTCTCAGGAATCTTCTGCACATCTGTTTTACCCACACTGCAAGCTCTTTTCAAATTCCGTGGACTGCTAACAAGCAAAGATACAGCTAATTCTCTCTCTAGAATTACATGTTTCTATTTCCACAGAAACAATACTGCTCACTGTACTCACAACACAGATCTTGTATTCGGACCAAAATAAACAGTAGTTTCCCTTGTATTTCTGGAAAACTCCTTAAAGTGTTTACTTAATAATGAGAAATTAAAGGAAATGAATTTCTAAAGGCTACAAACAGTAAGATTACAACCCACAGACGTTCTTACCCGTTTGGATAAGGTGTATGGTGAAGGGATCTTCGAAAAAGTAAAGCTGCAAGCTGAATACACCTACATTAAAAAAAAAAAAAGGCCTACTAAAGATTATCCTGAGAAAACATCATAGGACAATCAAAGTGACCACGGAGCACACTGATCTATTCCACACCTTAAATACTAGTTGGGATCAAGTCACTGAAGTAACCAGGAACCAGAGGGGTTTGTCTTGACTGTCACAGTGTATGACTGGACAATTGGCTTCTGTGACTGGCTTTAAACAGTTCCTAATGTCTTTTATCATTAAAAATCCATCCAAATTTAATTTCTCATTTGTGACAATCCTATGTGCAAGAAAATTGCAACTGACCTTCCAAGCAATGTGACAGCAGTATAGTAAAAACAGTTAAAAATTGTTTTTGTTTGGGGGAGGTTTAAGATGAGGTCTCAAGCTAGCTTTGAACTTAAGATTCCTCTCTTGCCTCTGGGATTACAGGTGTGTGCCACCTCCACCACCATGCCCTATTGAAAATTGTCATTTAATCGCATTTATTAATCTGCATCTCAGGAATAAACCATTATGAAGAAAATATGTTCATTCAAAATGTTATTTAAAGTAAAATACAATTCTTTTTTATTTTATTTTCCAGACAGTTTCTCTGTGTAGTCCTGGCTGTCCTGGAACTTGTTCTGTAGATCTGACCTCAAACTCAGAGATCCACCTGCCTCTGCCTCCCAAATTCTGGGATTAAACAAACGTGTGCACCACGACTACCCAGCACAACTCAGTTTTTTTTTTTTCCAAAAAGCATAATTACTTAATTGATAAAAATACAAAAGTAGAAAATGATTTTCAGAAATAGAATTTTTTCCCTAGCACTCCAGAAGTTGAGGTCAGAGTATATGAATTCAAGACAGCCTGGTCTAGAAAGCCAGCCTAAAATGAATAGCAAGAGTCTGTTTCAGAGAAAACTCTTCAAATGATCCCACATAAAAAGCAGAGCATGTCATAAACTCTGTTTCACTGTATTTTGTCACTACATGGTTCACGGTTGATGACTCTTACCCGAACTGTGTAATGAATCGTATTCTGTTTCTCATACTGAGAAACCACTAGGGTGAAGGTGTGAGTCCCAGGCGTGGTCAGCTTTATCTTAGTCAAGTAATGAGGGCTGTTAATTCGAATCCCATCAATGTATGGAGGTGGGTCAGCTGCACCGACATCATGTTTAGAGAAAAGATTTTCAAAGTCAGGATTAGCTTTGTTTTTTAAGATACAAAAAAACACATATAAACACATCCATTAACATTACCCACCCCTAATGTAGAACTAAATAAACCTTAGGCATGTTAAACTAGCTTCCTAAAATCTCCCTTAATGACTGATCTTATTTTCCTTTCGCTAATCCATGATTTGGCAGGGATTTTTCTCAGACTTTTAAAAAGGGTTGTTAACAGTGATTTGTATGTCTGCACACCCAGCGTGGAAGTCAGAGGGTAACTTGAGTCATTTCTCCCCCTCCACCACATGGGTCACAGGGACTGAACTCAGGTTGTCAGACTTGGCAGCAGACAACCTTTATCTATTGAGCCATCTCACCAGCCCATGGGCTAAGTTTTTCATTTGTGTCTCCTGTTTATTCTTTCATTAATGGAGAACAAAAATAAAACTGTACCCTAGAAGTATCCTGAAAAAAAAATCACAGAAAAGAGGGGAGCACTGTTCAACTAAGAAAACATAAGAAAAAAAACCTTTGAAGTTTTAAAAGTAAAAGTAGTAGTAAATGTATTTCAAATTATAAAACCATGAAAATTTTTCATGCTAGGAAAATATTTGTGGGTCTTTTTTTTTTTAGTTATATAATGATAAACATTTGAAAATAGCTAGTTTGACTTGGTACTGACCACTGGACTTCATGTGTCATTCCAACTGCAGAACTGAGCGAGATTGACAGGCGAGGCTCAGTGCCTGTGCTGACCAGTGCAATGTGAGGAACACATCTTTTCCTCTATGACTGACACATTAAGACATCAAACAATGCTGATCCTCTCCAGCCCTACCTTCCTGACAGCCTTTTCTCAACAATCAAGGTCAACAATGATTATACAATGCTAATCCAACTGCATCTTCTCTTACCTCTCAGACAGCAGGAGATAGAGATGCGCTCTTTTCCTCTTGGAGTACCTCCTTTGTTAAGATTCTATCAAGCCTCAGTGTACCATCAATTGCTTCATCACATCCTGACTGAGTTTTCTAGTAACAGTACCAACTCCTTTACCCAGCTACAGATGCATGTCGTGGGCATCCAGCTCTATCTGTGGCTTTCCTCAGAAGGATTTACAGAGTCCAGTCTTCAGAATCTACCTCCTCCTATGCCTGACTCATCAAGCTGGACCTCAAGCCCCCACCTCAAATAAACTGGCCACTTGGCATCCTTACCTGGAAGTCTTATTGCCTCAAATTTAACTAGCCAAAAATTAACTTCCGAGTTTACTCTAACAAAATCTTACAATATGACCAATGCTTACCCATCTTAATAACTACTACAGCTTGCTTTTACTTAAAAAACAAAACAAAAACCCTGGAATCAGCCAACATCAGCTCAGGAACTCCTTATACAATCCTACTGAAATTCAAATCTGTCCTCTTGGTCTTACTCTACAACTACCCAAGGCCAAGCCACCAGCATTTCTCAAATAAAACTGCCTCATTTGGGGCTGTAATAAATGCTTAGAAGAAATCCAATGCTCTTAAAAAGACAAAATCAGACCATGTCATTTTCCCTCTGTTCCCTTCTTGATGCTTTATAAACCTTGGCACATTTTGGAAATTAAGTTCTGATGATTATGTACAAAAATAAGTCTAAATTTTAAGAGTTTCAAAATTAAAAAGTTTTACATATACATCAACCTAAATACCCAGTATGCTTTGCTCGTTTTTGTTAGTCTACCAGCATAATTATAATTGATCTCTGCATGCCATCTACAAATGCCTTTCCTTTCCAGCTCAGTGTCTGAGAGTGCCGCAGCATGTGCTCAGCAGAACTCACCTGGATAGTAAACTTTCTTGCCATCAGTCTTATACACAACCATTGTGATGAACTCACGGTTATTTGCAAAGTCATCCTAAAATCACAGAGAATCCACAGTGGTTAGGAAAATGGACTCAAGATGTTCTCTATTCTAAGTGTTTAGAAAACTAATTTTCAAGTGCACCTCAGCTATTTAGTTCGATAGAAGCCATATTTTTCTGAATAAATGACTCCTATATAAATGATTAAGATTATAACTAGCCTTTCTACAATCAAAACTAATGACCTACTTTTCAAATCCCTTCCAGAATATACTAATCTTAATAAGTTTTAATGAATGTATCAACCTTCAAGTTCTCATTGAAAAGCAAGCTCCTCCTCTAGAGAAGACTGAGTAAGACTTAAGTATCTAGTTATAAAATAAGGAAATTTACCCTGGGACCAAATAAAGTCCCCTCCAATCGACTGGACCAGTAAAAATATAAAAATAAAATAAAATATAAAATATAAATAAAATTAAAATAAAATAAAATCTACCTAATGATATTTATTTACTTGTGAAAACATTTTCAGAGCGCCTATGTAAATGGAAATGAATAGTGATAAAATTATGGAACTAAGAGTTAATTATATTTGAAAGAATTTCTGAATGGTGGGTGTGTCATTAGAGGAGTATATCTGTACCTTGTCTGTTATGTGTCTACTAAGCAAAACCCAAACTGCAGCACCCCCTTGTGGACACTGCACCTCCAATTTGTACTGGGGGTTGTTGGCCAGGCTATAAGCATCTTTCACAGGTCCTTGTTTAGCATCCCAAGTACTAAAAAATAAACAAAAAGACATCAATGGTTAAATGTCTCATGCAGCTAAAAATCATTTTAAAAATAAATATTTTTTGATATTTGTTTTTTTATTTTAGAAGTATGAATGTTTGGCCTACATGTATAATTTGTATGAATGTTTGGCCTACATGTATGTTTGCTTGGTGCCTATAGAGTTCAGAAGAGGGCATTAGATCCTCCAGAATTATTTACAGATGGTTGTGAGTCACTTTGTGGGTGCTAGGCACTGAACCTGGGTTCTCTGCAAGAACAACAAGAACTTTTAAATGTTCAGCCATCTCTTCTGCTCATGGCTAACCTTTTAAATACTACTTTAGATTATGATGTATTTCAAATGCAATTAAGCTATCAGGATTGTTTGTTTATTTATTATTTATTGATTCATTGAAATAGGGCTTCTCTGTGTAGCCCTGACTGTCTTAGAACTCACTCTGTAGACCAGACTGACCCTGAACCCAGAAATCTGCCTGCCTCTGCTTCCCAAGAGCTGGGATTAAAGGTGTGCACATAACAGCTATCAGGATTTTTGTTTTATCCTTTAAAAAGTTTTTGGTGTAATAAAGTAGTTAAAAAAAAAAAAGGTGGCTGGCTGGCTACTGGCAATGACAAAAAGAGGGGTTGATGATCCTCCTGATTTGATCACTATTTGAAAATTTTAATGTGGAGAACAGGCACTGGAAAGGCAGCTGTGGTTAAGAGCATGTATTGCTGCTACAGATAACCACAGTTGAGTTCCCAGCACCCACACTGGGTGACTTACAACTGTCTATAACTCCAGCTCCAGAGAGTCTCCCAGACACATGTACTCAGGTACAAAGCCCCATTCCTATCTCTAAATAATTAAAAAAACTTTTTTGAATCTTTCAAATGTAGAGAATATTATGAAGCATAGTCTAAAATGTATAAAAACTTACCTGTGAATGCAAGTTGATTCTTTAAAAAGAGCTGGATTCCAACTCAAATAAACTACATCATAATACTGGCAAAGATCATCCCAGGAAATCCAAAATATTCCTAAAAATTAAATGTCTTTGTTAATGTAAAAGAAATTAGCAGTAAACAACTTAAGCAAGCTGGAAGAAGGCTCAATGGTTAAGAGCACCTGGCTACTCTTCAAAGGATCCAGATTCTATCCCAGCACCCACATGATGACTAACAATGTTTTCTAATTCCACTTTCAGGGATCCACCTCTAAGGGCACCAAGAACACACACAGTGCACAGATATGCATGTAGACAAACACCTATATACATAAAATAAAATAAAAATAAAAGAGACTGTTAAGACTGTTAAAGTACATCTCATCTTGAAAACAGGTTATTTAAAAATGACATTAAAGGCTAGAGAAGCTACAGTTAGCTCAGTGGTTAGAAACAGTTGCTGCTCTTGAGGAGGGCATGGATTTGGTTCCCAGAACCCACACCATGTCTAGTTCCAGGAGATCTGGCACCCTCTTTTGACTTCTGCAGGCACTGTATATATGTGGTACACATATACAGATGCAGGCAAGATACAAAAATAAATAGACTGGTGAACTGGCTCAGTCCATAGGGTGCATCCTGCACAAGCATGATGACCCGAGTTCTATCTCCAGCACTCACAAAGAAGCTGGGATACCAGTGTGTGTTGGGGAGGCAAAGACAGGTGGAGCCTGGGGTCTTGCTGGTTAGACAATTTAGCCAGTCAGTGAGCTCCTTGTTGAGTAGAAAGGAAGATCCCTGATGCTGAATCGTGGCCTTCATGTGCATATACACACACAAACTTGTGCACCCCTCACAATCCTAAAATGGCAGTAAATTACAGAGACACTTACCATTATCTATTTTCTGAGCTGTTCGGGGATCAAAGTTTAAATACTTCTGCAATTCTGGGGTCCAGTTCTTCACATCATTCTCACTGTACCTTCCTTTCCAGCGTAAATGGCTCCAAGGGTTTTTTAACTGAATAAATCTCAGCCCCTGTATTAAGAGACAACAAAACAAAACAATTAACAACAAAGGGCTTTACCACATACTTATATACTCTTATATATAGTTATAATACTCTTAGAATGAACTTTAATTACTTAACACTTAATAAAAGGGGAACATGAAAGAGTAGAAAATTCTGCTAAACTTTTCAGGGGCATATCTCAGGCATCAGAAACATCAAGAGCATATGGCTGCAGATGCTTACTGGTAAACAGAAAAACAGCAATTTAACCCAGAATAGAGGAAGAAATGAAAGAGAATTTTAGAAAGCTTGGCATATGCTGCAGCATCCCAGTTCTAGCTATTTCCAGCAAAGGAGAAAGCCTTAGATAGGTAAGAAATGCTGCAAGGCTGTGTGAACTGAAAAGCAGGGCTCAAACCACTGATGAACACTCCCTCCAGGAAAAGACATAGAAATGACCCAAAGGAGGAGGGAAAACGGAAATGAAGAGCGCAGATTATGCAAGAATGTTACACGCACGCACGCACGCACGTACGCACAAATAGGAATGTATTGATATAAGAAAATCCTAAGTGGAAAAAGTCACAAATGAGATTGTAGCTTTAAGAATATATACAAAAAAAAGTATTGTAGGCCTAGTAACATGAAAGAAATTTAAAGTTGGCAGGACACAGTGGCATATGCCTTTTAATCTTAGCACTTGAAAGGCAGAGGCAGACAGCTCTCTAAGTTCCAGGCCAACTAGAGTAACACAGTAACACATCCTGTTAAAAAAAAGAAAAAGAAAGGAGGAAGAGGATGAGGACAAGGAGGAGGAAAAGGAGGAAGGAAGAGGAAGGAAAGAAGGAAGGAAGGAAGGGAGGGAGGGAGGGAGGGAGGGAGGAAGGGAGGAAAGGAGGAAGGAAAATATCAGATTTGAGAAAAGTCAGATTTGAGTAAATGTTTCAAAGATTAAATATAGCAGAAATGAAACCATACAATAAAGGAAGAACCCAAGAAAGGTTCAAACTCAGATATAAGGAACACTAGTTAAAGCTTCAATTTTAACATATATCATGGCTTTGGGCAAAGATCAACTTTGACAGCACAAAGTTCACATACAAATTTAAAATGGGGTACTCTACAGGCTATAAAATCTGCTCAAGCTGGGTAATAATGCTACAGTCTGCAACTTGAAAGCAACTATTAATGAAATATATTACTGGGCCACAGTTTATTTTGTTTACATATACTCCAGTAAAATAAGTCTTTACAGAATCACAGTTAGGAAATCAATATTATACAACTCATGGAGGATAATTTGTAACTAGAAAGTCTGTTGTTTCTCTATCTGTACAAAGTTAAGTCACATGCCACTATCTTACTATCTTCACACTGCACTGACACCTCACAGGAGACTAATAAGAAAAGAAGCTCAGGACTGTATAGAGACCATTAATTGCAGCACTAATTCTCCTGTGAAAATTACAGTTTAAAGGAAAGCACACCTTTCAGCTTTCCTACATTATTTGTACTTTAAGGAATCAATTTTGTTGCCATGTTTAAGGAACTACACAATTTTATGTAACATGTATGGGGCTGGAATCCTGCCTAATTGAGGACTGAGTCTATGACTTCATGCCTGCTAGTCTAGTGGAATCTTAAAGTTTAACTGTTGTGGCAGGCTCATACTGCCTCCCATTCCTATACAATCCCGTATCACAACAGCACTTGGCCAGGGATGGACCTTATGTCCCCAGTGAACACACAGTTATAGTTTCTGAAATTTCCTGCTGTTTAGTGACATCACAGCCATCCTAATGTCAGAGTGCATTACACACATTTGTAACTAAATAAACCAGGAGGCTTGTTTGATTAGAACTGAACTCAACACAATCACTGGCCAAAATACTATGAATAACAGTTATTACTGTTAAGTATTATGTATTTGTTGTTTGAAAGGTCATATTACATAGCCCAGAGCAACTATGTAGCCCAGGCTGGCCTTTAATTTGCTTCCTATCCTGTCTCTTTGAGTTCTAGAATTTTATCTTTTATTCACTTCTTTTTTTAATGTATGGTTTTCTTTTATTGTGAGGCTTGTAAAAATAAACCTATTGTACTGTAAACTGTCAATAGTGTAGTATAGCACATGTAATCATGTACAGTGAACAATACCTAATAATGACAAATATTTATGGCACAATTTATACACTCCTTGTATTTGGGAGGGAGGGGTAATATTTTAGAATATACTTCTACTGAGGAAAGAAAAAAGCCAGACATGGTGGCACATACCTGTAATCCCAGTACTTGGGAGTTGGGAGGCTGGGCAGATGGGTTATGAGTTCAAGGCCAGCCTGGGATACATGGCAAAACCCTGTCTCAAAAAAAAGCCTTAATTGTAAAACTGTATGCCTTAAGCTAACAACAGCTTCACATATCTTGTGTCTCCTGTTGCATCATTTTCTCTTGTGTTTGATTTAATCTTGTATTTCTTCCTGAAGGCCCTAGGAGCAAGACAGACAGACAGACACAATATTGCCTAGCTGTGTAGTAGACCATATCGTCTAGGCTTCTGTATATACACTATTATGTCTTGTTAAAATTTCTTGGATTATATCCTGGGATTAAATGACCTATTTCTGTATGCCAACTTAACACCAAGTTTAATTAATAAATAATGACTACTGTTTTAGCTGAATGACCATGTCTCTCTGTTCAATTAAGGGCATCTGATAATACTTGTATCTTCTAGAGCAGAGAACTCATCAGTTTTTCATTCAAAAATGACAATAACTTGAAAAGTAAGACGGTTACATATTCTAAGACTTTAGCTGCAGCACATACTGAGAAAGGGTCTAAAGGCCTGTCAGTGTGCAAAGACATTGCAGAAGAGAAACCATGTGCAGACAGATCCATCATACCTCTTATTTCCAGCCATCTTTCTCCTTTTCCTTTCACAGATATTTATCTTCTATACCTTTCTTTTTTTTGTTTTTTTGTTTTTTTGTTTTTTCGAGACAGGGTTTCTCTGTGTAGCCCTGGCTGTCCTGGAACTCACTTTGTAGACCAGGCTGGCCTTGAACTTCTATACCTTTCTACAATGACTAACCCAAAACACCAACATGTATCCTAGGACCTTCAGAGCTGTGTATTCATCTCAATGGCGGTGACTTTTATGGAAAGGAAAAAGGTATGATGGCATCCCTGTTCTGCGGTCACTATCTATACTGTCACTGAATTTCATTTTCCTAATTTCACCTCCTAATTTCTAATGGCAGAGTCTGGGCTGTTTACACTTGTAGGATGGCTCTAAAGTCTGACCATCATTGAGATACTATAACATCTTATCAATCAAGAAAACAAATAAGAGAAAATTATAAGGCGTAACCTTGAACTCTCTAATATCCAAAACAGCATAGGCATGCGTGGGAACCAGGCCCCACTTCTCCCCTTCAGCTTCAGTCATCATTCCTGTTGATGCGGTGATGAGGACATCCCCTTTGTGAAACCTGCAGAAGCCCCAACATGAGAAATTAAAGAAATGCATTTGAAATCTCAGATCACACTATCTTTCCTATACTCTTTCCTGGCATACATGAAAACTTCAAATTTAAAACCTTTTTAAAAACTGGCTATCCTAAGATGAATTATTTCCTTTTTGTCCCAGAATAACTTAATTCTCAGGCAAAAATCTATCAGTGAAGAAAAACAAATGCTATATTTCCAGCTTACAAATAAGGATGAAAATATGAAATAACAAATTTATTTTTCCAAAAGAGATCTGGCTTTACCAAATCACAGGGTTTCCTACCTTTGCTTGTGTTTGTTATGATTTGGAAAAATCCCCTGTACCTCCATATAAATTATCCACTTACAGCTTAAACGCTCAAGACTTTCTTTCCTTTCCCATCTTCCCTCAAACTTGAGAAGTACTAGTAGGAGCATATAGTTTTTCCACATTCTGTATTCCATATTCAATTACTTTGGATTTTCTAAAATCTGGATTAACTGTAGCTACTTCTGAAGATAACTAAGGCTGGTGGTAGCACACACAGTGAAGTCTGTGTAGCTGACTGTGAGTGCTCCTGCTGGAGCACGGTGTGCAAAGGGGATCCCAACACTCAGAATGCTGAGGCAGGAAGGTCACAAGGGAGGTCCACCTGCACCATGTTGTTTTGTCAAAACATAAAAGGTAACAGCTTTGCAATCTCTGTTCTAAATAAAGCATGATGCCTTTAAACAGCCTTGCTTACTTCAAAAGGAAGAAGGGAGAGAAGAAGGAAATGAAACAAAAGGAGAGAGGACAGGAAATATAATTACCTTTGATAAAGCATTCTGAATGAGTTATCCTTACTGAATGTCTGGCTATCTGAATGCATGGCAATCCTTTCTGGTATCCACCCTGTCAGTGCATGCAGATCAATATTCTGAAACATAAACACATTTCAGAACTGTCAGTGGGTTTAGGCTGTTAAAAAAATCCTCAGGAAAGCTATTAAAGTTCACTTGATTTGGCGTAATGATCATGTTAGGCATAAATCTGAAGGTGAAGTTGCTTTTCTGCTCTCTGAACTCAGGAGAATTTTTTTTTAAGATCAAGGGAGAGACTGTGGGGCAGGAAGAAGGAGTGATAGGGATGTAAAATGAATAAGTTAATGGGAAAAAAAAAGCAGTATGATACCCACTCCTCATTTGACCTGGAAAAACACACTGCTCTGTATCTCAATATCATAGCAGACACATATATTTTAGGCTTTTCTGGATACATAATTTGCAGTACAATGCAAATTATGCTTCTTATCCTTACATAAGAAAATAGGTACCCTTATCATTTTCCCACAAACAAAAACGTCTATTAACTTTAAATTTTATAATCTATAGGTGTCTATAAAATATATCCATGACTTACTGAGTTGGATCCTGGGAAATCATATCCTCCCATAACTTTCATGTATGCTTTCTCTATAAGTGATACCCACAATTCACTTTTATTGTTGGAATAAGAACATAGCAATTCTCCTTTGTGATCAACAGGTAACTGGTCATCAATTATCACCTGCATAAAGAGAACATTAACTTCCTTAAATGAAACAAAATACCTTTAAATCTCAAGATTAAAAAAAATTGCATGGAAAGCAGACACAATATATCTATTATTAAGATAATGACAGCTTCATAAGATGTTCATCATTTTAATACAATGTCTTTATGCAATCTTACAAGCTAATCTCACTGACAAGCCACTAGTTACAAGAGACATGTATTGGTATATGCATGTGTGTATATATAAAATCAAATTATTTAGAGATTCTAGAATGTACACTATATTTAAAGTTACAAAAGAGCCTTTCTATTTTTGGTTTAACCATACAAAACAATTCCTATTCTAGAATTGTAAAAGTACAATATTATAACTAAAAGATACATGTAAATAATACCACAGACATGATATCTAGTTAATATTAAAAATTATTAGCTGGGCATGGTGGCACACGCCTTTAATCCCAGCACTTGGGAAGCAGAGGCAGGTAGATTTCTGAGTTCAAGGCCAGCCTGGTCTACAGAGTGAGTTCCAGAATAGTCAGGGCTATACAGAGAAACCCTGTCTCGAAAAACCAAAAAAAAAAAAAAAAAAAAAATTATTTGCAAAACATAGTGATAAAAGAAGAGTAGTACAAAGATTACTACTTCATAAACTTTTTCTTTTTTGAGACAGGCTATGTAACCCAGGCTGGCCTTGAACCAGCTATCATCCTGTCTCAGCCTCCTGAGTGCCACCATCCTCAACATTGAAAGACTCTTTTTAAACAAGAGGTTATTATCTTTCTTAAAACTGTTTAGTTTTTAAGTAATCAATTTAATTCTAAAGTATGTTCTCAAACAACAGGATTGGCACCAAGTCTGTTACAAAGGCAAGTTCTGGTCACAGATATACTTGTGGTTCAAGCCTGCAATCTAGGCTACTGCAAAAGCTGAGCCAGGATTACAAGTTCAAGGTCTCTATGGATTAAAGCATGTGTTCAGGAATAGCATGTAACTTAGTGAGTTCATGTCACTTAAGACAGACTGGGGATTCAACAGCTTAGAGACAGAACGTGTGCCTCACCATGAATAAGGCCTTAGCAGGCTCAATCCTCAGCTCTACCAAAACATACTTAGGGATGCATAAATATTACTGAGCTACATACAGAACAATGATTTTCAGTCTCAGTCACCAGGTGATTTTGTTAAAATGCAGGTTCTGAGGACAAGAGAGATGGCTTGGTGGTTAACGGCACTGATTACTCTTCTCTTGGACCTGGGTTCAATTCCTAGTCCCCACAAGTCAGCTAACAATAGTTAGTAATTCTAGTTCTAGAGCACCATTTCTCAACCTTCCTAATACTGCAACCCTTTAATATGGTTCCTCATGTTGTGGTGACCCCAACCATAACATTATTTCATTGCTACTTCATAACTGTAATTTTGCTACTGGTATGAATCGTAATGTAAATCTCTGTGTTTTCCAATGGTCTTTTTTTTTTTTTTTTTTTTTTTTTGGTTTTTCGAGACAGGGTTTCTTTGTATAGCCCTGGCTGTCCTGGAACTCACTCTGTAGACCAGGCTGGCCTCGAACTCAGAAATGCGCCTGCCTCTGCTTCCCGAGTGCTAGGATTAAAGGCATGCACCACCACACCCGACTTTCAATGGTCTTAAATGACTCCTGTGACAGTCATTCAAGCCCCCAAAGGAGTGCAACCCACTGTTCTAGAGGATCTGATGGTCCTTTTCTGATCTCCTTGAACACTGAATGCACATGGTCCACAGATATGCATGAAAGTAAAACACCTGGGAGCTGGAGAGATGGCTCAGCAGTTAAGAGCACTAACTGCTCATCCAAAGGTCCTGAGTTCAAATCCCAGCAACCACATGGTGGCTCACAACCATCCGTGATCTGACACCCTCTTCTGGGGTCTCTGAAGACAGCTACAGTGTACATACAGATAACAAAAAATAAATCTTTAAAAAAAGAAAGTAAAACACCCGTATACATAAAATAAAAATCAGTAAAACTTTAAAGAAAATTTGCAACTCTGATTCAGTACATCTGAAGCAAGGCCTAAAATTCTACAATTCTCAAAAGCTCTCAGGTGATGCTGAATTTGATACAGGAACCTAGGGGTAGATATATTCTAGAGAATGCTAACAATACAAGGAAGACCCTATTATGGAATTCAGACAGCTAAAAGAAACGACAGCAGTATAACTTAAAACTACATATATGTCACAAGAAACAATGAAAGTTTCTTAATTCTCACTATGATTATTTATGAAGTCTTCTGACCTAATAGATTTAATTTATCTAGTTTCCTTAATTAATTTATTTACTTATTTATTTTTTGAGTCGGGGTCTCACTGTGTAGTCCTGTGTGGCATGAACTTACTATGTAGACCAGGATGGCTTCAATCTCAGAGATCTATCTGTCTGCCTTTGTCTTCTGAATGCTGGGAATAAAGCCATGTGCCACCAACCTTTTATTACTTTATAATTTTTAAACATTCTTATTAGTTATTGTTGCTGTGTGTGAATGCACACTATGCATGTGTATGTGTACAAGCACGTGCCAGGGCAGGGGTGTGCTCTCTCATTGGCCTTCAACCTTTATGTCCCAAGGACCTCCAAGGATTGAACTCATGTCCACTCTGTTCGCAAGGGAAGTCCTTTATCCATGAAACTATTTAGCTGATCCTCATTTCCTGATTAATTAAAAAGTAAGAGCCTTCTCGCTGTTCTCAAGGCTGAGGGAGGCAAAAAGCATTCCACGTTTAAGGCCAGAATGGGATACACTAACAACATCCTGTCAGAAAGGAAACAAACCAAAAAAGGTTAAACTTTTTTAATCATTAGCAATTCTTTATTAGAAATTTGCATAAGGTATTTGAATAGCATATTTATTTATTTATTTATTTATTTATTTATTTATTTATTTAGGTTTTTCGAGACAGGGTTTCTCTGTATAGCCCTGGCTGTCCTGGAACTCACTTTGTAGACCAGGCTGGCCTCGAACTTAGAAATCCGCCTGCCTCTGCCTCCCAAGTGCTGGGATTAAAGGTGTGCACCACCACGCCCAGTACTGAAAAGTATTCTTTAAAAAGACTTAAACTGAGTACAGTGACTCAGGCCTGTAGCGAAAGGTTACTCCTGAGGATCACTTCAGCCTAACTGAAGACAGTTTGGGCAAAACAATGAAACCTAGCTATAAGAAAAGACTAGAGACAGCTGCTCCTCTAGAGGACCAGAGTTCAGTTCCCAATCCCTGTATCAGACAGCTCCCAAAGACCTATAACTCTAGATCCATAGGATGTGAAACCCTCTTCTGGCCTCCACAGCTATGTACACATATGTGGCTCTTGCTTACATGCATGAGTGTACATGTGTGTGTATGTTCGCACACACACACACACACACGCGCGCGCACACACAGAGAGATTAAAAAATAAATCTTTATCAACTAAATTAACTTTTAAAATCTTTACACAGTCAACTTTTCTTAGTTGTTTCCCTTCAAGATTCAAAGGTAAGGAGGTTATAAAAGAGGAGGTACAAGTAGGAACTGGGAAGGAAAAAGACAGTCACCTTTCTTGGGACACCATTGAGGTGAAGTTTTACCATATACTTTCCACAGGGATTGTACTCTGGTTCTCCATCCTTATTCTGTGGGTAAATTATGCTTTGGGAAAGGAAAATGGATATTAAAATACCAATATTAATATTCAACATCAACTAATATACAAGACTTTATATTACTTTTAAACAAATGCCATTCATTTATAAATGCTACTTTCTTCCCAATTTTATAAAAATGAACATAAGAATATTTTAATATTTTAAATACTTTGTGGTTTTGGTTTTCCTTTTGAGATAGGATTTCAATATGTACTGAGGTTGGCCTGGAACAAATGATTCTTTTAACTGTTTTAACAAATCATATATTAAGTAGTTATATTTTAACCTACTTAAAAGTAATTTTTAGCCAGGTGTGGTGGCGCACGCCTTTAATCCCAGCACTCAGGAGGCAGAGGCAGGCGGATTTCTGAGTTCGAGGCCAGCCTGGTCTACAGAGTGAGTTCCAGGACAGCCAGGGCTATACAAAGAAACCCTGTCTCGAAAAACCAAAAAAGAAAAAGAGTAATTTTTATCATTGGTTTCAGGAAGTAAGGTCATTTCAATAAATCATAATTAGGGAACTAAGTACAATTCTAATAAAGCCATATAAAATTCAAACTATATACTGAGGTCTAGAGAGATCGCACAGCACTTAAGAGAACCTGTTGTACTGGGCGTGGTGGCGCATGCCTTTAATCCTAGCACTCGGGAGGCAGAGGCAGGCAGATTTCTGAGTTCGAGGCCAGCCTGGTCTACAAAGTGAGTTCCAGAACAGCCAGGGCTACACAGAGAATCCCTGTCTCGAAAAACCAAAAAAAAAAAAAAAAAAAAAAAAAGTTATACTGAGTGGTTTTGAGCTTAATACAACCTTCAAAAACTGAAAATCAGAAACATTTCAATACATTTTAAAGCTGTCAGAGCCAACATTGATGAATGCCTTTTTCTATTTTCCTATAGCCACATTAAAAGTTAAAAAGAAAAAGCCTTTAATTGCAACACTAGGGAGGCAGAAGCAGGTAGATCTCTGTAAGTTCAAGATAAGCCTGGTCTATACAATGAGTCCCAGGCCAACCAGGCAATATAGAAACTCCAAAAACAAAAAAGGTTAAAAATCAAATTAATTCTTATAACATATTTTGCTTAATCCAATTGAGATATTTTCCGATTTCACAATTTTCATGTTAAGTTTTCAAAATCTCATGTACTTCTTGCCCATCGTAACTCAAAATAATCTATTTGAATTCTTCAATAAGCACAGGTATCTAGTGGCAAAATAGTGTAATTTTTACTGTAGTGTTAAAATTACAAAGTATAAATAGGACATGATTTCTACTTTCATTACATTAATTTCAAAACATATTCCACATACATTATTTTGTTATATATGCATACATTCTTACTGCTTTAGAAGAACTTCCCACATTCAGGAATCATCTGTTTAACTTCCATAGAAAGGACAAAAGTTTAGTGATATATCCTCTCTACTTTCAACATGCATATGGTATAAGTTTTAAATTTCCAAATAAGTAGCAATCACATAAAAGATAAACACAAAAATTTACCTGGTAATTAACTTCTTATTGAATCGTCTCTCATACGCTGCACTGATAGCCAATGATGCCACAAAGGAACAATCTGATACTATTGTCTGTTAATAAGAACAACACAGTCGTGCATTCGTGTAACTTCAACATTTATACAATACTTATTCATTACACCTACATCCTTAGCTTTATATTAAGTATCTCATTATTCAAACAGGAAAACAGAAACGTCATGCTGCCAACTTACACATTGTATTCAGACAAATCCTACAAGTGTTCCAATGAAGCTAATTTAAAATCCTTAGGGTGTGCCCCCATCTGTGTGTGTGTGCACACATGCAAGTATACTCTGGAGTGTAAGCACATACATGTAGTTATATATGGAGGCCCAAGGTCAATGACGGTGGCATTGTTCCATTCAGTCACTTTCTACCTTTTACTTTTAGAATGTATTAGTATGTGTGTATGTGTGTCTATTTTTAATTATGTGTCTCTGTATGTGTCTATTTTGGGCTGTATGTGCACATGAGCATGGATACACATAGAGGCCAAGAGAGGGCACTGGATATCCTGAAACTGGACCTGAAGGCACTTGTGAGCCACCATATATGAGTAGTGGGAACTAAACTCATCTACCGTTTACTTTTCAAGACAAGGTCTTTCACTGAACTTGAGGCTTACCAATTTAAGTAGGCTGGCTGGCCACAGAGTTCTGTATGCCCAAGGGTTACAGTAGTGTGCAGTCACCCTGACTTTTTCTTTTTTAAAAATGTTATGTGTAAGCCAGGCAGTGGTGGCGCATGCCTTTAATCCCAGAGGTTGGGAGACAGAGGCAGGTGGATTTCTGAGTTCAAGGCCAGCCTGGTCTACAGAGTGAGTTCCAGGATAGCCAGGGCTACACAGAGAAACCCTGTCTCGAAGAAAAAAAACATGTTATATGTAAGGGTGTTTGGTCTGAATGTAACTCTATTTACCACAGGTATGCCTGGTGTACAAAGAGGTCAGAAGGCGGCACTGGATCCTCGGACTGGAGCTACAGACAGCTGTGAGCTGCCATGTGGATGCTCATGAATCTAGGTCCTCTGGAGGTGCGGCCAGTGCTCTCACTCCATCACTGAGCCCCACCTGACCTGTGTGCTTCTGGGGATGCCAACTCAGGTCCTTCGGTTTATGCATTAGGTACATTACTGACTGAGCCAATTCTCTAGCCCCCAAGAATTAAATACTTAATTAAGTCTTTTATAACTATTTCTTCATCAAAGGTGAAACTCAATTTTCAAGTTTCACATCTACAAAAGCACAAATCTGTAGTTGGGGCTGGGGATGCAGCTCAATTATAGGTGACTGCCTAGCATGCATAAGACCCTAAATTCAATTCCCAGTACTGAAAAAAAATCTGTAATTGCTCAAGACAGCTTCTCATCATTTTCCCAACGTTAAAGCCAAAATGTCTCGACTGTATCAGGCATGATGACACACACCGGCAATCTGCTGGGAGTCTCGACTGTCTCGGGCATGGGGACACACACCGGCAATCTGCTGGGAGTCTCGACTGTATCGGGCATGGGGACACACACCGGCAATCTGCTGGGAGTCTGATGCTGGAGATTACTGAGTGCAATGCCAACTCAGAGAACACAGCAAAAGGCTGTCTCAGAAGAAAAAAAATTAACAACATTTCTGTCTTGTTTTAAGAAAGAGTCTTCACTAGGCAGTGCAGATTGATCTCAAACTTACTATGTAGCCCAATATGGCACTGAAGCACGAGTGCTGGGATTACAGTCTGTACTACCAAGTCAAGCTGAGAATAACGTGAAGGATGAGGCATGCTTGCAACTATACCCATGCAAGTAAATATACAGAATCTAAGAAAATTCAAATCTAGATTCAAATTTCCTTAGAGTGACAACTTTCTTGAACATTAATACAAAATAGGTGCTTACCTGCTTTATGCTAAAACTGGACACAGTATATATCATTGTAGGATTGTTGGTGAGATCTTCCGGTCGTACCCATTTAGAAAATGTAGTTCTTTGTTTAGGTGATAATGGAAGCTTGCCCAATCTATCACTGAGGTAACAATAAAAGTTAAAAGAATATATTAATTTTTAAATATGACTTGGAGCCAGAATGAAACCTTCTTTTTGGTGCAGAGATCATATAGTTACACTTTGTCTTCCTAAAATAGCCAGTCAAATCTGGTTCTTTACACATAACCTTGAAGTCAATTAATCTGAACACCTTCTCCAATTTAAAAAATCAACATAAAAATCAAGTGAAGACAGAAGCTTGTATTTACTTAAAAATATGGTGCAAATGTTTAACTTATCACAGTTATGACGTTCAGGAAACTCAACAATAAATGGAGTCACGAACAATACAGGCTAGTCTGCTGAGGCTTAGGAGCTACGGATCCTTCCCTTGCCTCTTGAAAGGACAGAGAGACTAACTTAGTAAACAGTGGCCTTGTAGCAAGCATTGTGCTAATACACTTTATATATTTTGTCTCCACTTAAGTCCTCAAAATAACTATATTCAGTTAAGCATTTCTGGGGGAAGCACAAAATGGTCACCAAGGTCATACAGCTAAGAAATGACATTTGGATCCAAGTCTGTGATGCCAAATCCACCATTTTATCCACTATATACTACTTGCTCTGTGCTGCAGTGCCTCTTTAAAGCTCACCTATAATACCAAATAAAAGCACCCACCTCCCCACCTCAGGCCTTCACTTTTCTACAGCAATGGCAACAACTGTCTAGATTTCAAAAGATTTTATGTAATGTGTAATATGCAAACTAAAACAAAGTTGTATAACATTCTCTAATCCAAGAACGCCAATGAGTAGTAGATAAAGAAGACTTTGTGCTCAAGTATGACCTGAAAACACCCCAAGTACTAGTTTCTTAACTGTAGGTAGGATACCTCTAGACTTTTATGAGCCCATGTTGTTATAAATCTCTTGAGTATAAAAGTTTACCTACAATACTGCTGAAAAACGTTTTTTTAAATTTTGAGTCATGTTCTTGACCTTATGCTCACCCTACAGAATAAATTTTTGAGTCCATAGTATTTGTTCTCTCAAATTACTGAGTAATTAAAGTCAGTAATTTAAGCACATTTCTTTTCTTCAACTCGTAAGGCTATTAAAAGTATTTTATAAAATACAATGCTTATGACTTAAAGGTTAACATATCACCAGACCAAAAAAAATTCTTTTTGGTGCCGGGCGTGGTGGCGCACGCCTTTAATCCCAGCACTTGGGAGGCAGAGGCAGGCGGATTTCTGAGTTCGAGGCCAGCCTGGTCTACAAAGTAAGTTCCAGGACAGCCAGGGCTTTACAGAGAAACCCTGTCTCGAAAAACAAAAAAACAAAAAACAAAAAAAAAACAAAAAAAAAAAAATTCTTTTTGTATCTTTCACTCTCTACACCAGATTCTCAACCTGTGGATCACATATCAGATATTTTACGTATCAGATATTTAACAGCAATAATGTTATGACTGGGGTCACCCCAGCATGAGGAACTGTATTAAAGGGTTGCACATTAGATGGCTGAGAACCACTGCTCTAAATGAAATCACATTGTGGGCCGGGCGTGGTGGCGCACGCCTTTAATCCCAGCACTCGGGAGGCAGAGGCAGGCGAATTTCTGAGTTCGAGGCCAGCCTGGTCTACAAAGTGAGTTCCAGGACAGCCAGGGCTAGACAGAGAAACCCTGTCTCAAAAAACAAAAAAAAAAAACAAAAAAAAAAAAAAGAAATCACATTGTGGAGCCCTTTTCCTCTCGCTGTTAAATGAACTTAAAATGTTTATAATTATTTTTTTTTCAGTATTCTCTATGTAAAATTTAGATGACAAAAATGGAAAAATATTGCCACCTAGTTCATTTTAGTATTCATCTATTCTTCTCCAAATTTAATTTATTCAGTACACCTTGAGTACTTACTATAAAAGAGACATCGCCCTAGATATGGGGTGGGACAAGGTTAAACAGACATGGCCTCTGTCCTGACGAAGCTTGTAATTCTCAGCAAGAATTATACACAAGAAGTAAGAAGTAAGCAAATAATTACACACGAAAAAAAGAAAAGGAGTGAAAGAAAACATCCCACTGTGATATGCTAGTCTTAAATTTAAAAATCTTTGTCTATGGCCACACCTCCCTGAATGAACTACCTCCGGCAAATTAAAGGAGCTTCTTATTTTATATCTTACTTTTTCAATTATGTTTTTAAATTGTCCCCAATTTTGATTGCTCATGCTATATTGTTTCTTTTAGATATTTCAGCATTAGAGATGTAACTTATCTTAAATACATATAAATTGAAACCACAAATTTACATAAAGAGATGTAAACCACTAAAGTGGTTTATTCTTATAATTATGATAGCACTTATCTTTGTGTAGGTATTTAGTACATCTCTAAACACTTAATTACTTTCTGGACTTTTTTCTATTGTGGTCCAATCATCAACTAGACCAATGTCTCCTTAGTACTCACTCTGAGCCAGGTCTTAGACTAAGTCCTATGTCTATAATGTTAGGTAAAAATCAGTCCTCATGAGCCCATGCCGGGCCAATTAGATCAAACGTGAGTGTATGGCAGGACAGCATGGCACTGTACTAAAGTGACAAATTCATGTTACTCACTCAGATCTTTATTGGACAATTTTCCACCTCTTTCCCATAAATACTCTTTCCCAACCATTATACATAAAATTTAATTTTAAGGCTATGAAGTAAAATGGACTTCAGAGTACTGAAAAACTCTTTTTTTGTTTGTTTGTTTTTGTTTGTTTGTTTGTTTTTTGAGACAGGGTTTCTCTGTATAGCCCTGGCTGTCCTGGAACTCAGAAATCCACCTGCCTCTGCCTCCCTAGTGCTGGGATTAAAGGCATGTGCCACCACTCGCAGCGAAAAACTCTTTAAATGATCCTGGAAGTAAAAGTTTAAAGTGCTTACTTACCAAAAAGGCATTGGATAAGCAAAGCGTTCCCTTAGATCAACACTCATGAAAGGAACATATTCTACACCATTTATTTTTGATGTTGTCCTACAAGGCACAAGGAAAAAAAAAATCTGTTTTCAAGTCTGTATTAATCACCAATCTTACTTAAATTCTAAATTTAAATGACAATAGCTTCCCAGCCTTTTAGCTAACACCAAGGTAACACTGAAGGTAAAACTTCAGTCACAAAGTGTGGTAGTGTAGTAAATCGACAACTTCATGGTATTCAGAGCTTTATTAGGACAGTTTTAATTTAAAAAAAAAAAAAACAGATGATCACTGTTATAAATCAGTTCGGTTTAATAAGAACATTCTTTTAAGATTAACATCTTGGGCTTGGGATGTAGCTCTTTTGCTATCATATGTAAAAGATTCAACCTTCAGCACAAATATTTCATTAGCTAAAGTAGCACCAGCAGTGGGAGGTAGGGGAGGACCACCTGACATCCACTACAGAAAAACTGTAGTCTTAAAATTGGCCTTTGTGTCCAATACAAGGATATAAAGCCAAGTCTATCTTAATCCCAAAGAAACAAAGCAGTACCTTAAATATTTAGGAATTTTAAAACACACTACAACTCTAAAAAAATGTGGTCTTTCTATATTCTGGCTATGGGAATATGGACAAAGTCCTGAAAGAAGAAAGTGTCGTCGAAACAGATATGGTCTGTTGACAAATTCAAGTGAGGTTTGTTGAAGCTCTGCATGTTTTGTTTTGCTTTTCACGTTTATTAACTATATCCTTTTCGGGATTTATTTGCTGGTGCAACTGAGATAGGGCTTATTTCACCATGCAGCCCAGGCTATCTGGCTGGCCTCAAACACAAAAATCCCTGCATTAGCATCTCAAGTGCTGGAATGCAGTATGTCACCATGTCTAGTAACAATTTCTTTCTTATAGATCTGCTTTTTTTTTTTTAAAGAGTATGTGCAGAGTAACTTACTTAGTTGTTGGGTAACAAAGCAGTCAGCAATGGATGGATACAATAAATGTTGGGACATGTACCCTCATTTTCATTTGTATAAAGGATAGCTGAATTTTCAGAGAGTTTTGTTACAGTATGGAATTTCAAATGTGTGGTATGTATAAAAGTAGACAAAATGATGAATTTTCACTGTTCTGGCTAGCCTCAGTTGAGGAAAAGGCTCCATAAGATTGGGTGTGGGCAAGCCTGTGGGACATCTTCATTAGTAGTTGATGGGGTAGAGTCCAGCCCATTGCAGATGGTGCCATGCCTAGCCTCGTGGTTCTGCATTCTATAAGAAGGCAGGCTGAGCAAGCCATGAGGAGCAAGCCAGTAAGCACCAGCACTCCCTGGCCTTTGCATCATCTTCTGCATCCAGGCTCCTGCCCTGTCTGCATTCCTTTCCTGACTTCCTTTAATGATCAGCAGTGATATGAAAGCATAGTTGAATAAACACTTTAGCTGAATAAACCTTTTCCTCCCTAAAATGCTTTGGTCATGATGTTTTATCATAAAAATAGTAAAACCCTAAGACACTAATTTAAAGCCTCAGCTTTACAAGGAACTTTTGTTGTTGTTTTGTATTTTGCTTATTCACATACTATTTTCCCTAGGGTTAATAAGTGTATAATTAAAATCTTCAGCAAGAAAGGAGCTGCTCTGGAAAGCAGAGAGGAGGGAATGCCGCTCCCTTCAGCTCAACCTCAGGAAAATTTAAAATGAATGCCCAACTATGAATGCCCAAAATAAAATGACCTCCCCAACTCAAGAACAGCCAGCTGGCTCAGAGATGATCCTCTCTCAACTGATAACTGATTTAGAAGGCAGTCAAGGATCTCTACATTACCATGGGTCTTGCTCTTACTGGTTTTTGAGGTAGTGTCTCCCTGCAGCCCAGGCTGACCTTGAACCTGAATTTATAAGTCTTTGCTCCAGAGGGCTGGGACTACAGACAAGTGTCAAGTCAGCTCAGGCTTTGCATTTTTAATAGCCCCCAAGGCTGCTTTCAAATACACTAAGCTGTCTGCCCAGACCAGGGCTCAGTGAACATTTTCTGTAAATAAGGATGTTATATACAGTTTTACAAGGTGGTTTCTGTTATGATTCTATTGTCATTTTCTTTTTAACTCTTTTTTAAGAGTTAAAGAAAGGGCTGGTGAGATGGCTCAACGGGTAAGAGCACCCGACTGCTCTTCCGAAGGTGATAAGTTCAAATCCCAGCAACCACATGGTGGCTCACAACCATCCGTAATGAGATCTGGCTCCCTCTTCTGGAGTATCTGAGGACAGCTACAGTGTACTTACATATAATAAAATAAAGTAAATCTTTAAAAAAAAAAAAAAAAAAGAGTTAAAGAAAAAAATGGAAAAAGTATGCACAGCTCCAGACTTTTGTGTGCTGGCTATGTCAAAGTAACCCCCACGCCCACGAGAGTTGTGGTTGCAAAGAAGCACAGAGCATTAGCAGCTGCCATAACTGCAGTGCTCCTCAGTCTTCAGGACTCAGCTCTGCAGAGTACATGTCTAGGATTAAATGCTAACACTAAAATATATTAGAACCAACACATTTTAACTATTCAAGCTGATAATACAATGATGTTAAATAATAGTCCAATGCATCACAAAAAGATCTGAAGACAACTCAGAATGAAATGATCTGCACTATTACATTTACAGTTTCATTACACTGAGATATAAGTGGGTTTACCTGAGCACTTCTATTTCTTCTGCTGTGTACTTCTGTCCTTGTGCATCACATGACTGTGGACTTATAAATGCTTGAGGCTTTTCAACGAAAGGATTAGGTCCTAAAGGAAAATGTGTTCTTACTGGAGGAGTCTTTGTTTTCATATTTGTTGACTTGAGTTTGCAAAATGGCTTTGTCAAAGGTTCACTCAATGCTTCTGCTCTAAAACAGAAGCACAGAAGAATTGTTCTAGTTTTCCTCTTACATTCAGGCTTTTGCTTTTTTATGACACAGGGTCTCAAATAAAGGCTGGGCGCAAACTTGCTGCATAGTCTCAAAGCTCTGCTCCTCCCACCTCTACTTCCTACTGTATCAATTAAACTTACAGGACACAAAACTTACTTCCAGTTTGCAAAACATCCTAATCAGAAAATCCTTAATACTCATCAAAACTTCTCTATATAAGTAAGCTACTACACATATTTTATAAGTACTACTTAAATGAACATCTGTTATATGTCAGATACTATACAAGGTAAAGATTGTATGATAATGTATAAATCCTATCTTTAAGATTCTATGGATAAAAAAGACAACAGTGTCAAAATGATAGATGTCAGGACAGAAGCATTTCATGCAAATGAATACCCCTAAGGAAATAATAGCCCTAGTGACCAAGAAAAGAGGGCAAATCAAAGGAAGGATGCTTATATTTAATGACTGAGTCTTAGAGAAGTTCACTGTAGTGAGGAAGCAGATACAGACAGCAGAGAAACTATGGTAACTTCAAAAGGAAGTATACAGACCCTATGAAAAGCATGACCAAGAGGCAGCAGGCATGAGGTGAAAGGAAAGCAGGATTGATGACAGAGGGCATCATGATATACAAGGGAACTTGAACTATTCTGTCAAAGAACTAACAAGCTAACAATGTTCTTAATCCAAGAGCCACATATGACCTTCCTAAGTCTTGTAATACTCCAAAATTATATGCCAAGACATAGATTTTCCTAGAAAGAAGCTCCTTAATCTTTAACAGATTCTACAGGAGCCTATAATTAAAACCTCAACCTACTGACCTTTGCTTAGGATGCATTCAGAAATACTGGATGGTTTATCTACACAAGAATAAAAACCAATGATTATAACTAGTAAAAGGAATTACAATGGAGAAGACAACTATGTCAGGTGAACATGGTAACCCCATGTCATGGAAACTGGAGAAGGCAGCTGTGTCAAGTGTCACACCTTTATGAATTTGGGAAACAAATGAAAGCTTAACTGATACTGAAGCAGAAGAAGGGCCAAGTTATAGCTCAATGAAAGAGGCAGGACACAGCCACGGTAGAGCTGTAAACTAAGGTGATTTCAAAGTTTACACTCTAGAAAAAAATGGAGTTTCCACTCCTTTCCTTTACAAGACAGTAGTTTTCTACTTCAACTCTTGAAAGAGGCATATTTATAGCATATTCATATTATACATCTGTATGCACAAATATTATACATATTTACATTACACATATTATCCATTCATTCAACAACTACCTACTGAAATTACTTAAGCACTGAACAAAACAGACACAATTTGTCTTCAGAAGCTTCCAGTAGGGAATGAAGGCCGAATGCAACACAGGCAACAACAACAACAAATACAACAACTTCGTTTTGTGTATTCCACAGTGGGGTAGAACAATGGGAAAGAATACTGAGACAGGGCTATCAGAATCAAAGTGTTGGGAGAGACTCAACTTTAAATAAAATGCTCAGAGCAGGCTCAGAAGTGACCAAAGCTTCACATGAAGGCCACGCCATTGGTGTGAGGCTGGGAATGGAAGGCCATTCTCAATGGCTATTTTTAAAGTAACTCTGGAGGGCTTTCGGAGAGCCTGTCCTGGAAGCCTGAAAGTTGTCTTGGAAGTTTGATGTTACACAACACGGAGGAAGCATTCTATTTAAAATATGACTATCAGGGACTAGAAATATAGCTCAGTGGTAGAATGTTTGAATAGCATGCAGAAGATCTTAGGTTCAAGCAACAAAACTCCCACAGACACTCAGTAATGTTAGGGCTAAAAAAACAACCAAATATATCACAGCTCTGTTTTCTATACAACAAAAATTGGCACTTCTTGACTAATGGATGTCTACTAACTTGGTCTAAAGTAAGGAGCTAGAAAGAAGGTACATTTACTCAGCAAGAAAGTATAGATTTTTAGATCTCAGCTTATGGGGCAACATTCAGACCTCTACCACACATTAAGATAAAATAGTATGTTTTTTTTTAAAAAGAAGCACAATTCAAGCTATCCATTGATAAGAATTTGAGTGACAAAACTCACCTATCTAGTGCCTGTCGAGCCAACTGTTTCAGTTTATTTTGCAGAGTCTTATCAGCAGTTTCAGAAGACTTAAGAGAAAGAGATAGACATTCTAAAGCATAGCTCTTTATTTACTTAATCCATGTTTCTATGCAAAAATAATATTCTTCTTGAAATTAAGAGTAAATAAATACAGCATTTTATTTCTATCTTTAAAGGTTATCACTTAAAACTATGTTGTGTATCTTGTCACTGGGGTGAACTTAAAAGCCATTTCTGTAGACAAGTGCTAATTAGACCATAAACATATAAACATGTACACAGAAGGCTGAGCAGGAGGAACCTGGATGGAACAGCACTCATCTATCTTCTCCAAAGTTATAGAAATCAGGGTTTTTCTGACCCCAACATCCTGCCAGAAAGCTGGCATGTGAAAGACAACAGGAACATCCTCTGCTCCTGTATGCCATCCTCCTGACAAACACACTGTGCTCTTAAATATTGGATGCCCCTTGAAGCTAAGTGTCTCAGCCATGGTCCATCAGGAGCACTAATACTAACCTACATGCTAAGCCGCTCAGCTTACAGGGTTTATATGACAAGTTAATGAAGCTCTCCCAAACCACTACTTTATTTTTACTGTATGAAATTGAAAAAAAATTAGACTAAATTCACAGATTTGTAATGGTGAACTATTCTTGTAGAAGTTTTAGTTACTAACCTTAAACAGCTTAAAAATGAGCAAATGTAATTTTAAAACACAATTGCTTAGTGATTCAATAGTGGTAAAACCATACGTAATAAGGTATAAAACTGTTATTAACTTTCTACTCAACATTTTAGTGAAGGTTACATTAGTTTTATTTATAATGATAGAATGGCAGGGCTCCTTCTAAATAAATAAACCTGTTAGTAAGTGAGGTTGTTTCTTAACATAATTCTATCAAGTTTAACTCACAGCTATACCTACGGTTTTTAGACAGAGTTCCACAGCTTCTGTATATAATTCTATGGCATCTTCCACATTCCCCTTTTCATCCTCATCGAAAGCTTGTGTTACAAGAAAATGGGCGCGCTCTAGATCCAACTGATGTTTTGATTTCAAAGGATCAGTACTCTTTGACTGAACTAGTATAAGATAAAGAAAAACACACAGAAAAAAAATATTACTTAAATGCAGTGAGGAAACACCATTTAATATATTAAGACATTCTTTACCAAACTCTACAATTCTGCATTTAAAACATCAGCAAAATACACAAAAATCTCCTTTGAAAGAAATTTCTACCCTCTCATAATCTTAAGCCCCCTGCCCAAACCCAATTATTCAGACAGACATCAGGGACAGGATATTAGAAATGCTTTGTAAAAAAATTTTCCCTTCAATTATTTTTCTAGCAGCATTCCCTTCATTAAAATAAAATACAAAAGAATATGAGGAAGCTCATATTCTTCTTCCTCCATAAAAACAAAGCAAACACTTGGAAAATGATAAATATTAAGAAACACACAGCCAGGCTTGGTGGCGCACGCCTTTAATCCCAGCACTCAGGAGGCAGAGGCAGGTGGATTTCTGAGTTCGAGGCCAGCCTGGTCTACAGAGTGAGTTCTAGGACACACACCCCCCCCCCAAAAAAAAAAGAAAGAAAGAAAGAGAGAGAGAGAGAGAGAGAGAGAGAGAGAGAGAGGAGAGAGAGAGAAACACACAGGGCTGGGGGTGCAGCTCAGGGGCAAAATGAGCTTTGCCTCACAATATGCCCTGGTTCTATGGCTAGTACCAGAAATGGATATGAGGAGAGGAGGAGGAAGGAAAAGAGGAGGAGGGAGAGGAAGAGGAAGGAAGAGAGTCAGCAGTCCTTACCTTTTTAGTACAGACAGTCCTAGCCCTGAAGATAAAGCTCCTGCTGTTCTTACCTATCGAGGGCCAAGGAGAACTATCGTGCTTTTACTGCTCTGTGAAATAACTATTTCAATTTGGGGTTTTTTGTTTTGTTTTAAAATATTTATTTACTTTATGTGCATGGGTGTTTTGCCTGTCTGTATGTCTGTACACCATGTGCATGCCTAGTGCTCTTGGTGGTCAGAAGAGGGTCTCAGATCCCTTGGAACTGGAGTTACAGACAGCTGCAAGCCACCATGTGGGGTTTAGAAATCAAACCTAGGTGTTCTACAAGTATTCTTAACTCCTGAGCCATCTCTCTAGTTCACAGCACATGTGTATCATAAGCCCCAAGCAATGAAAATCAAAGCCCAAAGAGATGGTATTTAGCATCCATTAGGATGACTAAAAATAGAAAAGTCAATAACAAGTCTATTCTGGTGGCAGAGCTCTGTAATCCCAGCACTTGGAAGGTAGAGACAGAGTTTGAAGCTGTACAGCAAAATCTGGCCAAAACAACAAGAAGTAAGGAGTGCAGAACTGAGACTATCTAGGTGGTAGGGCACTTGCTTTGCATGAATAAGACCCCCAGCACTCTTCACACACACAGAAGAGGAGAGGGAGAGAGTGTGTATGTTTAAGAGTGAGAACATAAGAAACTTAAACCAGCTCTGCTGCTGCTGTAACTGAAAGCATAAAACATGCAGCCTGTAGTACCTGAATGTGCACAGCATCATTGACAATACACAAAAGGGAGAAAGCCCAAATGCTTACCACTCGATAAATGGGTAAACAAAGTGTGGTGTGGACTCTTTAGCCATGAAAAGGAGTAGAGTACTGATATATCCTATAAAATCTCACAAATACTAAGCTTAGTGAAAGAAGCCAAGTGACAAAAGAATGGGATAGTTCTCTATCAGGTGATTTCATTTCAATAAACCTAAAGCAGAAAGTTAGTCTAGTAATCTTAATCTCAACATTACAGTTGCTAATTTCAAATTGATATTTTTCTTCACTCAGAGGTCAACCTATCTCCTCGAGTTCCTTGACTATAAACAAGCTGTTTTAAAATTTGAGTTTCTATTTTCTTTCTTAAAAAAATTTTTTTTGAGAGAGAGGATTACATATAGCCTAGGCTGACCTCTTAATTTACTATACAGCCAAGGATGACCTTGAACTTCTGTTTATCTACCACCAGCACGATAGGATCACAGGCTTGTGCCACTACATGTAGTTTTTATACAATGAGGAATTAAACCCAGGGTGCTGTACCTTTAGGCAGGCACTAAACCAACTAAGCTACTTCCAGCCAATTTTTATTTATCTATCTACTTATATGCATTCTGAGACAGAGTCTAATTATGTACCCCAAGCCAGCTTCAAACTCAGAATCCTCCAGCCTCAACCTCCTAAGGACCTGTATTATAAGCATGCCTCACCACACCTAGATAAAATTGAGGCTCTTAACAAGATTTGTATTTGCAAAAGTCCTTTTTTGCTTAAAGTAACAAATACAGAAGCCACTGACTTCTTGCAGATTATATATGCTACATTACAGAACAAAATAAGGAAAATGTTCAAACGATTAAGATATTGTCTACATTAAAAATCCTTTTCCAATTCCGTCTCACTGGCATATTCTTTAAGAGATCAGTGGTTATTCTTCGGTAATAAATAGTCACATATATAGTACCAATAGAATTTACTTTCCAGGGTCAAACGCAATTTGTTTTAGTTTTGTATTGTTGCGATTGCTCAAGCTGATCTCAGATTCATAGATTCAAGTGATTCTTCTGCTTTAGCCTCCTGAGTACTGGGGCTGCGGGCTCATACAACCATACCAGTTCAAAGGCAAATTTTAAAGTTCTGCTGTATTTAATACAAAGTTAGGAGATGTTTCCTAATTCTCTAGAGAAAAAAATACTTTTGTATTTTTTCACAATTGGAAGAACTTTAAGGATTCAGAGAACACTGACTGGACATGACTGTGTATACATAAGACAGAAAAGATGGAAATTCCCTTGAGTTACCAGTTCCCACTCCTAAGCTAGAATCATACAATCTTTTCCTTCTAGAGAAGTCTGTGTTAACATTTGGCTTAATCTACAGCACTGCAGTGTTTCTATTGTTCTGTTTCTGCTTTTAACTTCTGGCCTCCTAAAGGGCTCTTCTACTACCTACCTACTTACCATCTAGCCCAAACATTCATTCAGTTGATTGTTGAAATAAAAGAAAACATCTATAGAAAGGACAAAGAAGCCAGGCAGTGGTGGCGCATGTCTTTAATCCCAGCACTTGGGAGGCAGAGGCAGGTGGATCTCTGAGTTCGAGGTCAGCCTTGTCTACAGAGTGAGTTCCAGGACAGTCAGGGCTACACAGAGAAACCCTGTCTCGAAAAAATAAATAAACAAGACCAAGAATGTAATAAAATAAAATTGCATTTAAAAAAGGAAGAAAGAAAAAGAAAGAGAGAGAGAAAGAGAGAGAGAGAAAACGAATGAACAAAGAAGTCATGGAAATAGTCCTGAAGGACTACCTTCTAAACTTTAAAAATAATTTTCTGGGAAAATAGTATATGAAGTAATGTGAATTATTTATTTAAAAAATCATCACACTTAAGAATTTCATTTACTTGGCTGGAAAATGAAATTCTTTTTAATCATTTTGGGTCCTATGTACCCCATCCCCCATGTTAAGAAGGAAACCCATAACATAACCTCAAGTATTCTAAATAAGTGCTCCAACTGAGCTAATCTCAGAGTTCCCAACAAGATATTCTGAATACAATAACTTTCTACTAAGCCAAGTGCAAGACAGAGACAATTCCTACGAGACATGCAACTTCTGGACATCATTGTAACAGGGAATCAAAAGTAAATCACATAGACTTTATCCTAACTACGTGCTTGTAACTGCTCATTCTACTCAGAACAAGTGGCAGGCAATAACAAAATTCATTTAGAGTAAAAATCCTCTGAGCCTTCTCTGTGAATTATCCAGCAAAGGAAAAAAGGGAGGCAGAGGGTCTAAAAATCATCCTAAAGGGGTGAATATATTTCTAAGCCAAATGTTAGCATATTTTTTCTTTTCCACCCACACAAACAGCAGATTTTAATACAAACCCTTTTTCTCTAACAAAACTGATCACTAAGTTTATGTATACTTCTCTTGTGGCACATGCTGTGCTGTTGAAAGAAAGAAAGAAAGAAAGAAAGAAAGAAAGAAAGAAAGAAAGAAAGAAAGAAAGACAATTAGTGACTTTAGGGTCAGAAGAAGGCATGTGTCTGATACTTTAAAAGCAGGCTCTGCCAGTGTCCCCATCCTAACTTTGTCAGTGATAACTCAGTGTAGAGAAGCTACTATCTCTGAAACTAGAGAAAACTAACTCTATTATTTCTAACATTCTTCTCATAGATCTAGTAATTCATTTCCACATCTTGATGTCTTAAATTTCTTTAAGAAATTCTTCTCAGTGAACAGAAAGAGTAACAAGATCCAAGACAGAATAGCCTGGCGTGGTGGCACACACCTTTAATCCCAGAACTTAGAAGGCAGAGGCAGGTGGATTTTTGAGTTCGAGGCCAGCCTGGTCTACAGAGTGAGTTCCAAGACAGCCAGGGCTCCACAGAGAAACCCTGTCTCGAAAACAAAACAAAAAATCCAAGACAGAGAGGCAGGAAAAGCATGGAGTAATGTGGTGGACAGGAGAGAGAAGTGGAGGCTGTGACTGACCTGCAGAATGTAGAGCTTGAACTCTTTCCAGATACTCATTGATCTTTTCTTGGATCCGTTCTAGGCTGGATCCTGCCATCTCAGCATAAATTAAAGCTTGGGCAGCTTCCTTAAAAGATAATAATAATATAACTCAAAGAATCCAAAAGGCCTATCACAATATGAATTTTAATTACTACTAATTTTCTATTCATTTCATGATAAAAAAACAAAAACATCTTCAAGATATTTTTCATACAGCAAATAAGTTATAAAATCCTCTAATACCTTTTCTTCCACTTTCAATATCCTTAATTTTTATATTCGGTTGAAAATTTGAGAACCCAGTTATTAAACACTTCTTCAGAATAGCCGTGATTTACATGTTTTCTGTCTCCTTATTTATAAAGCAGATGTAAATTATATACTTTGAAAAGGCATACTGAGTCTTAAAAGCATTAAAACAGGGCCTGGGACTTAGCTCTGGCACAGCAGTTGCCTAGCATGTACAAGACCCTTGTTTCAATATCCAGGTCCACCAGAACCAAATCATTAAGCAAAACAAAACAAAATATTAACTTGAAAAAAAAATCACAAGAAAATGTAAAGGTAAAAAATCTCAAATTAGAATTAAAATATTAGGGTAGAACATATTAAAATAGATTTCAGTTTTATGAGACAAACTGAATTAAGAAAACCTGATTCACCTTCTAGCATCCCATAACTTCCATAGCCACTTGGGCTATGGTTAGTGAAGAACTTCCATTTTCCCCACTACTGTTCTAAGGTTAACAATGCTACCCACCTAGTGTGAGCAGACAGAGATTCCTGCAAGTGCCAGCCCCTCTCTGCAGGCCTCATGCTGTCTCCAAAGCAGCTACCACTGAGCATCACTTTGCAAGCCAGCTTTTGAACAGAAGTTGTTTAACTGAGTCCTTCAAAATCAGTAAATGCAGTTTAGACCCATGAGAAATTCAACCATTAGCCAGGTGGAATAGAAAGGATGACTTCTTCAGGGTCCATAAAGCAGGTATTTCAAGGAGAAAAAAATGACTTTCCATATAAACATTAAACATTAAATTCCTAATCTTACATGTACCATAATCAATAAAATACATTTTATATATCTCAATAGTTGAACCTCATATATGTACATTAAATATTAGTTCAGAGTATGTTTTACCCCTCACAGGTAAGTACTGATTTTCAAATAATCACCTTGCTTTTTTTTTATAAGATTGTATTTATTTTATGTATATGAGTACACTGTAGCTGTCCTCAGACACTCCAGAAGAGGGCATCGGATCCCATTACAGATGGTTGTGAGCCACCATGTGGTTGCTGGGAATTGAATTCAGGGCCTCTGGAAGAGCAGCCAGTGCTCTTAACCACTGAGCCATCTCTCTAACCCCTCACCTCAATTTTTTAAAAAGTCAAATAGCTACCAACTTTATTTTACTCATTTCATTTATATACAAAAGTGAAAACAGAATACGGGGCAAAAATTAAAGACAGGGTTTTAGTATGTAGCCCTAGCTAGCTGGCTTGGAAACTGAAAAGTAGACCAAGCTAGCCTTAAATGTATGGCGGTCCAACTGCCCCTACCTCGAAAGTGCTAGGATTACAGTAGGTAAATAGCTCTTGCTCTAGTGCACTTGCTCCATTGCCCCCCACCCCCACCCCACTCTCATTCTGTCTCTCTCCTCCTAACAGGGTCTCATATGCCCTAATCGGGCTGGTCCTTCGGACTCCTGGTTTTACACAGTGATGAAGATCGTAGCCCTCCTCACTTTTTTTTTTAACTTCCTAAAGGATGAATTTTAATTCCTAAATGACAACTTCTAAAAGGAAAAAAAGTTGCATAGTTTCTTTTGTTTTAGAAAAGGCTATTTATATTGAGAAAGTCTTACAATGTAGCCCAAGCCAGGCAGAACTCAGTGACCCTCTTACTTCAGGTACTGAGGGGGAGGGGGCAGGATTACAAGCAAATACGTAGGTGCCACCACACTAGGCTATATGGTAGTATTTTACTAACTTAGAATTTGCTGAAGTTGTTTCACAAAACTACAACAGAATTTTCTTTTAAAGAACTATCACCTGGTAGTCAGGCATGGTGGCACATTCCTGTAAATCTCAGCAATGAGAAGGCTAAGAGGTAAGAGGAAGACAAATTTAAAAACAGCTTCCACTATATAGCAAGAACCCCGAGAAAGAGGGAGACAGGGGGCAGGGAGACACACACACACACACACACACACTCGGGTGTGGTAGGGAGGTAGGATTGTAAAATCAAAATTAAGAAATTTAAAACGAATGATCCTAAAACAAACCAAAAGTGTCTAAATATAAGGTAGGTTTTAAAATAAAAAAAGCAAAATATTAGCGGAAAGCAACACATAAGCCTAGGGGGAAAAAATGTACTACTTCCGTATAATCAAGGAAAAGATGACCAAATAATGAGGATACAACTGGAGGGGTGTGTTTGCAAACCTTCAGGACTGGAGAACACAGGATGAACTGCTGAGGTGCAAAGTGAAATCCCTTTGAGTTAGCAACTGTGCTTCCAATCATGCAAAAGAAGTATCACAATTATTTTTTTTAAAAGCTCTAAGAATTTTAACTGCACTACTTCAATGCTGGAAAGCCACAGCCAAATACAGAAGATGCTGTAATCATAGCACATGCAAGCAACCAAATGTTATCTAGGTACAATGCAGAAGTAAGGTGTCAAAATAGTACAAACGATATGATTCAAGTGTTGGGGTAAAAAGCCGCTTATACACACATACATTCAGAAAAACAATCATGGAGACATACATCGAATGCTAGAGTATGATGAATTTTTTTCCTGATTTACTTTTTCTTTTCACTATTAGCATATTCTGACGGATCACCCACGGTTGGCCTCACATCGAGTGTTGCACCAAGGCCAACACACAGCGAACAGGGTGCTCACTCCCCATTCCCCCTCGGCCGCCACAAGCTGTAGAGCGGCGGGCATCAGCGGCCTGACAAGCCCGGCAGCCCGAGCAGGACCCCGCCCCTCCGCCCCAGGTTCCGCCAGCACTCGATCGGGTGACGCGGCCCCACGTCCTCACCTTGTAGTAAAACACTGCCTCAGAGTAGCGGCCTTCGTGGTCGCGCTGCACTGCCAGCCGCGCGAACTGCACCGCGTCCCGCTCCAGCGCCGACGCGTCCATGGCGCCCAAGGCCCTACGCCGGGGGAGGCAGACAGGCCCTGACGCCGGACCCCGCCGCCCGGAGGCACTGCGGCGAGAACTGGGGACCCCGCGGGTGGAGTGGCAAAGTTTACTTTCGAGGGCGGCGGAGGAGATGACGAAGCCCCACTACCTCAGACCCGCCCGGAGGGCTGCGAGCTCCAAGCAGCCCGGGCTCGGAGCCCTCGCGGCCGCCCCCACCCCTCGCGTCCTTGCCCCGCCCACCAGCCGCATTGCGCAGGCGCAATCGACCGGGGGGGCTCCCTCCGAAGGGGGGGCTCCCTCCGAAGCGGGCGGGGCTCAAGGCGCCCGCAGGTGGGCGGGGCCAGAACAACGTCCGATGGGATTGGACAAGAAGAAGCAGGTGCCAGGGCGAAGCTGAGGGCTCTGCTAGAAAGGAGGTGCCAGTGCCCAGGAGGTTGTTGGAGAGGATCAGGGTATGGCTCGAAAGAAGCATGGAGCCCTTCGTCCACTAAGTGAGAAGGGTAGGCGGAAAAAAACAATCAGTAGCACCTTCCGTTGCCAACTGGTTTAATTAAAAATAAAGATATGAAGTGAAGCTAGGTGCTTTTGAGGTACCCTGGTAACTGGTAACGTTCATTTGGCAAACTAAAGCATGACCTTCTACGCCTCCCCAAGGCACACCGAAGTGTGCTATTGTTTGACTTGTCTACAAACCACATGATGTATTTTTGACTTGTATCTTAGGGCAAGTTGAACGTTGTAATTGCATAGTAAGTGATTGCATGGTTGCTTTCTTTTATCCCCTTAAAAGTTTAAATTCAGCAGTGATGGAAATGAACTAATGGCAAGTGCCGGAACTTGGATGAGATTCAAAGTCCATGCTGTGTCAAAGTAGCAAATCTTGACAAAAGTATACACTGTATGATTCCACACATAAGAAACATTAATGCAGCCTATGGTGACACATCCCTGTAAGCCAGCAGTCTGGAGGCTGTGGTAAGAAGACTGGGCCAGCGTGATCTACACAGCAAAAACCCTGACCGACCCCAGGTGGCATATGTCTGTTATAGTGCAGCACTTCCCTGTGCAAACATGAACACAAATCAGCTGGAGATCTTGCTAAGAGATGATCGTGAGCCTGGCTGAGGTGCTCGCTTTAAATCCCACCACTATGGAGGCAGAAGAAGCAAGTTTCTGAGTACATGGCCAGCCTGGTCTTCAGAGCTCTTTACAGGATAGTAGTGTGGCTACACAGAGAAAACCTGTCTCAGGGAGAGAGAAAAAAGGAGTTGATTGTGATCCAGTCTAGAGTGGTGTCAGTTGTCTTCAAGCTCAAGAAAGACTCCTTGATCATGCTCATGCTGGTGGCTCAGGATATTCATTATCAAGGTCACAATGGTGTGGATGTTACTACTGAAACTGGTCAGTGTACAGCTAAAGAGGCTGTAGTCAGCATCCCTGAACATCATGTGTGTCTTGACCCTCCACCTTGCTTGTGCCAGCTATGAATGTCTGTCTTTCCCTTTCTCCGTTCTTACAATCTCAAGCCTTAGCCAGCCCCAGTGTTCTCATGACCCCAGGGTCAGCTCTCCTGAACTGGAAGGCATCGCTCCCTGGTCAGCTCACTTTGAGGCAGAGGAGGGGTGGGGACAGCTCCTTTCCGTTCTTCCCCTTTTGCTGGCTCCCTGCACCCCTGCACTAGGGTCAGCTCTGTTGTGCTGTCCAGGCACGATTGCAGGACCTGCTCTCCCGAGTACTACACCTGGCGAGGAGCAGGGCCAGCTCTACCATGCTTATGACCCTGTGGACAGCTTTTCTGAATGCCAGAGTCAGTTCTCCCACACTCAGTGCCCTAGGGACAGCTCCATTGTGCTGTCTGGGCAAGGCACTCTCCAAAGTGCTGCTGCCTGTGAGATCTCGGGCCATCTCTCCAGAATGCCACAGCCAGTGATGGATGGGTGGGGTCAATTCAGCACAGCCCGGGACATCCATGAGGTCCTCTGTGGCTGCCCAGACATCTCCATGTTCTCTAGTTATAATATGAGCCACGGATACCAACCCATGGCATTGTGTAGCTGTGAACCCAGACATAACCCTCAGAGGCAGCTTGGGCTGGAAGCTCACCATGGCCCCTGGTGGTGGGGCTGGTCACTCACAGCAGGCTACTCCTCTCCACACTTGAGTGTCCAGTTCCATCTCTCTCCATAATGCTCAAGCTGTTCCATTTCTTTTTCTCTCCCATCTGTCTGCCACATATTTGTGTATTATGGCTGCTCATGCTGCAAGCTGGCTATAAGGATAGCAGACCCCTGGGTGACATCTTCCATTCATACTGCCTGATCAGCATGACAGCAAGCAGGTATCTACACTGCTCTCTCCCTCTCCTTTCTTTCTTTCTGTTCAATGCTCCTTTCCTGATGAGGTCTTGGTATGAGGCCCTGGCTGTTCTTGAAATTCATGGCAATCCTCCTGCCTCTGCCTACCAAGTGTTGGGAATTACAGGTGTGTGCCACAGTACATGGCAATAATAATTATTTCATCCATGTATCTTCTATTTTAATAGTTTCTGCAATTTTTTGAAATAGGGTTTTGAATTCAGAATCCTCTTGCTTCAGTCTCCAATTGCAGAGGTCTACTTTAATAAGTGTTAAAACATAGCTTGGCATTATTCAGCAGAGATGAAATAATTCATAGAATGATGGAGTAATAAAATATTTTACCACATAGGGAAAAAGTAGCTTGTAATTCAAATGTAGCTTGTATTATAAAGGATCCAATTGGAACAATATGATGGTAATTGCTAGATAGAATGAGTTTTATAATATATGTGCTCAATTATATAATATGTATTATTAGTATATATTAATTATACATAATAATAGGCTTCATGATAACATTTTTTGTTGGTTGTACTATCACTACAGGAAACTATGGAAAAGATCACAAGAACTAATACCTCAGAATAATAGCCTTCTTGAATGTAGACAAAGATGTACTCAATGTAATTCTATCAAACTGAACATAGTAACATATCAAACACATATATCATGACAGTGTGGTTACTCCACAAATGTGTGACTTAATATCTAAAATATGATGTTTCTATCATATATTTTTTTTTCAAATTTCCTGCTCTGTGTGTGTGTGTGTGTGTGTGTGTGTGTGTGTGTCTGAGTGTGTTGGGACAAAAACACTTTACCTGGATTAAGTGGTACTACATTGTGTTATTTAGAAGTGTATTGGGACTGAAGAAATGGCTTAGTATATAAGAGCACAAGATGCTTTTCCAGAAGACCCGTTTTTCATTCCAAGAACCCACATGGTAGCTCACAGCTATGTATAGCTCCAATCCAAGAGAATCCAACACCTTCCTCTGGCCTCCCTTGGTACCAAGCTCACATATGATACATAAACATACATTCTGACAAACATTTATACACAAAATAAATATTTTTTAAAGAACTTATTAGGCCAAGTCTATTAAACATGCAGCTTTCTATATATTAACTTAAATTATAATTTCTATAAAACTTATTATATAATGCTATGTTAATAAATAAGAAGAATTACGGATCTGATAATCTAATAAGAAAGACAATAGCAATTTACTAAATATATTTATGATTAATAACTAAGAAAAAAGCTGGGCAATGCCTTTAATCCCAGCACTCAGGAGGCAGAAGCAGGCAGATCTCTGTGAGTTCAAGGCCAGCCTGGTCTATAGAGAACTAGTTCCAGGACAGCTAAGACTACACAGAGAAACTATCTCAAAAAAATCAAAAACCAAACAACAAAAGGAAAAAAAAGAAGAGAAGAGAAGAGAAAAGAAAAGAAAAGAAAAGAGTACCAGAGTAGTTGCACCCTGCAGCGAGCTGCACTGGGTCTGCATTCTAAACTGTATCACTATAAATACACTCTTCCACTGTCTTGAAGTATTTGCTGAAGCCAGAAAAATCCTTGATAAGAGCCATATAGGGGCTGCATGGCCATGCAGCATTGAGTCTGGGTTTGTTGGTGCTTTGTTATCTGAGTGTGTAGTCTCTTCTGCCGTGAACACTGGGTGACGATGTAAATCAGGTTTGTGTCCATCCCTTTGAAAACTTAAAGCAGCCTGATGGGTGGCGGAGGGCGATGGCAACTTCCATACAAGCACCTGTAAGTCACACCTCGCTCTGAAAACAGCAGATAGTAAACGTTCTGCTTGCCAAGCCGGACTTTTACAAGACATTCTTTGGGCTGTCAAGTAAAGAAGTCCAGCAATACTGCAGGATATGACATCAAGGCGTAAATACGAAATGTGTTTCCAAACGTTATCAATGAACACCTCTAAAAGTAAAGCACATTCTAAATGTGATCAAAAAGAAAGCTGGAACGGACAGGTTGCCCTGTAGTTAAGAGTACCGGTGTTCTTCTAGAGGATTGGAGTTCAGCTCCCAGCACCCATGACAGGCCACACCTGTCTACAATTCCAGTTCCAGGGATCTGACACCCTCTTCTGGCCTCCACTGGAACCAGATACACATGTGGTACAC